>JAVQJG010173287.1:0-62294 GCA_036024015.1 Craterocephalus amniculus
CTGCTCTCTGCCTCCTCCTCTCCTGTTGTGTAAATCATAATTTCTGCAGCTGATCAGCTTAGTTAGTACGTTTTGTTGCGTTGTTTATTTGTTTATACCACAGTGGTAGGCTATATCAGCAGCACATTCATTTTGACGGGACAGGATGCCCCTCCTGTGACAGACAGAGGAGACAAACGGAAAAAAAAAAACGAAGCGAGTACTTGCCCGGTCGGGCATGCGGGCGAAGGTTCTACTTGCCCGGCAGCGATTTTTACTTGCCACGGGCAATCGGGCAACCGTTAATGTCGGATCCTGTATTCACAACAATTTTCCCAGTGGCTTATTTTGTTGTTACTAATGTGATGCTCTTTTCCTAGGAAATGGATCATGGAATCGGGCTATGGTAAAGGAACTATACGAGGACAAGGCAGCGATAAACTTTGTTGACTATGGCTACAGCATAATGGTGGAAAAGAACAAGCTTCATTCCATCACACCCAAACTTTTGAAAATCCCTTTTCAAGCCGTTCCCTGCTGGCTTACAGGTGAACATGTCATGCCGTTATTGTTGAATAACCAAAATACAATTTGATAGTTAACATAGACAGAATTATAGTTTTTTTTTCCTTGACTGGCGGAAGTAAAAATACAGAGAAATGTATGTATTTGGCTAAAATCTCTGCTCAGCTGCATGAACATTTAAGCTGTTACAACTTAAAACATTTTATCACTGTTTTATATCTGAAATGTGACACAGTTTTAAGGTATACATGTTTAGTAATTTGAAATTTTATTTACACACAGGTTTAAAAAGTGATGACGTTGCTATAATATTGTATATGTTTGGGTTCAGGTGTGGAGCCGCTTGGATCAGAGTGGAGCAGCGAAGCCTTGCTGTGGTTCCAAACTTTGGTGGATGGTCAGCAGTTGTCCGCTCGTGTCCTTTCCGTCACCGAGCAGGGCTACGAAGTGGAGCTGGAGAGCAGAGGACAGAAGGTGGCAACCGCCCTCATTTCTGAGCAGCTCGCCAAAGCTGGAGAAATGTCCAAAGAGACGCCTGCAAAGTCGGGCTCTGTTACCAAACAAGAGGGTGTGAAGGAAAATGGCCATGACCAGTTGCTTCCTCAAGCCCCTAAGATAGAAGCCAGTCCCAAAGAAACAAGCGAAGGACAGACTGCAGTTCCATCAGACGGTCAGCTGGGATGTTTTGTATTCAAAATAAAACGATTGGTTGTATTATGGGGCAAACTTTCAAATACTGTGATCTATTTTCAGTCCCATCTTTCCCAGTGGATTGGAAGACAGTGGAACTGCCGCTGAATGAGACATTTCAGCCTTACATTGCAGCTGTTATTAGTCCTTCCCTCTTCTATTTGCTTGGTGTCACTCAGGGTGAGAGAACTCCATTTCCACTAGTTTGTTTTATAAATGCAAAAGTAAAAAGTTTTATAAGGGATTTGTGTCTTTCTTTATCAAGTGGACCAGCAAAAGCTTCAGCAGGTGATGATGGATCTGGCTGCCTACTGCAACGACAGCACTTTATCTGCAGTCGGAAAGTGGGAACCTGCTCCTGGTGCTGCTTGTTGTGCCCAGTTCTCTGGTAAGAAAGACATTTAGATATTTATTGATTACATTATGAAATGGCTGGTCTAAAAACAAATTCTTATCATCATCATATTGTTACCATATATAAATAATATACACAGCTTCCTCACCCTAATAAGAATATACACAATGAAAACTTAAAAATTTAACTTTAAAAGTACCATCGTGTTTATTAATACTGGCATTTTAGTATTTATTTTAAAAATCTGATCAGTTTCACATCGCTTCAGTTTGAGGAAGGTTTTAATAAATACATCGGGGAAAACCCAGAGGGCTGGTATTATTCCTCCTGTTGGTTAATGACTACTGGGAAGGTATGCTATGAGGAAAGACCAGCTGAGCTATACTTTTGGCAGTCTGTCAGTGTGCATCTCTCTCTCTCTCTCTCTCTCTCTGTAACTCTCCCATCCAGTTTTAAGTTTTCACTCTGAATGTTTTTGAGACCCCCACCTGCAGTTCTGCTCTTGCAAACCTAAGCTGGTAATTCCATGTCTGCGAGTAGATGTAATTACACAGTTTGCGTGTGCAATGTGTGTAGGAGCTTCTTTTAAACACAGTATACAAGTGGGAGACTGGTGTGGCATACATTCCACAGCCAGATAACAACAGGGTCCATTTTAACAGATTTCTGTGTTTGATGTTACAGCAATTGCTGTAAATACCTACAGTCTTTATCTCTGAAGGTCTGATTCATGTTTTTTCTGAGCTTGCTGATGTGTGTCATTCACATTTTTTTGGTTTTGAACATTTTTCCAGTGCTGAATTTTCTTTTTCCACCTTGTAATGTTTTGATTACCTGTGTACATACCCTGCTGTCAACTCAGAACAAACATTAAGGTAATTAATTTTAAAGTTGCCATTTTTATTCACCCTTTCTCAGCTGACAATAACTGGTACCGTGCCGTAGTCCTGGAAGTCAGTGAGAATGAGTTGAGTGTTATCTACGCAGACTACTGCAACAGTGAGAAAGTACCTTTTTCTAGAATCCTACCTATCCCCATGCACCTGTTGCAGCTCCCTTTCCAAATCACTCGCTGCACCCTTGTAGGTAAGATGTCGCTATGAGTGCTTTTCCTCTATTAGTTCATACATTTTCTGAGCTGCAGCATTTCCCTCAGTTTTACATCTCTCTGCCTTACTTTCCATATTTTAGGAAAAGAGCATTTTCCTGCAGAATGGCCAGCAGAGGTTCAGCAGATGTTTGGGACTGAGCTGGTGAATGGCGTCCTTGCTACCGTTCAGGCATTTGATGGCTCTGCAAACGTGGTCTCCCTCACTCTGCCCACGGAGAGGGGTGGGGGACACGTCACTGCCATGATCTTGGGTGCATTAAATGCCCACAAAAACAACAACACTGATACCGTGACCAAAACAGACAAACCTGGCAACCCACCTGGTAGGGCTGCCCCTGAACCTGACCTCCCCCAGCCTGAGCCAATACCTGAATCCCAAAATGACCTGGAAGCTGTACCTGGGATGTTTAACGCCACGGTGCCAAAGAAAACCCCAGCCCCAACAAGCCAAAGGCCTCAGCAGATGTTCAGTACTTCTGCAGTGCAGGGTATGTTAAATCAGTAGTTCACTGTCATTTAAGAATTAATTGAATATTATCATTTTATTGTTTTTATGATTAAAGTAGGATGAAGCAAAATAACCAGTTAGTGATGTTTTTATATGCATCTTATTACTCAAAAGTTACTACAACAGTTATGAATATTACCAGGTACCTGCAAGAGACTTTTTTTTCCTGCATGGCACATGGGATAAAGAAAGTTGTGATCATAATTACATGTTTGATTTATTTTGCAGAAGATCCAGTGAAGAGGGTTGTTGAACAGATGGAGCCACCATGCCAAGATAAAAGTAAGAGTAACAGTATGTGTTATTTAACGCAACACAACCTGCCCTCTGCCTGAGCATGTTTTCTAATATCACTATTCTGCAGATTTTTTCTGTTTAGTGAATGACAATTTTAGTCTATTTTATATTTATTTTGTTCTGTCTGAATCTCAGATCCTCCGACCTCAAGCTGCTGCTGCCAGAGCCTAAAGGCAAAGGTCAGGGCCATTTTAAGTTCTTCTAGTATGACTTTATTTAAGTGTAATAAAAATACAGGTGTTTCATATGTTTCTCTGCTTGTTGTCCTCAGATTGACAATCTGGAACAGATGATGCAGCTGCAGCTTACTCTCATCAAGACGTTTGTTGGAGAGATTAAATAATGTTCTACACCTTTATATAACTTCATTGTTCACTTGCACAACTTTTCCCTCATCTCTTTTATGTTGATGTATTTAATTTAATGTCTTCATGACTGGTGCAATGTTTTCATGTCTTACGTTTTTAACTAGAAGTTAAATTCCAGTTTATTTTTGGTTTTAATAT
Source organism: Craterocephalus amniculus (assembly GCA_036024015.1). Lineage (NCBI taxonomy): Eukaryota > Metazoa > Chordata > Actinopteri > Atheriniformes > Atherinidae > Craterocephalus > Craterocephalus amniculus. The sequence goes on from JAVQJG010173287.1 coordinate 3,972, forward strand.
TTGTGGTTGCACTTTAATATTTGTATCTGGTGGTACCTCTTGTGTTGTTCCATCGTTCATTCCCGATCACCTGTTCAGGTGGGATATCCAACCTGATTGTTTTCTGTTTGAAAGTACATAAAAGTTCGTTTTGGAAAAACAAGTGTGTTTTTTATCTTGTGAATTATTTGGCTTTTCTCCCCCCACAGAGTAATGCAATTATGAAACTTGTACACATAAAATATGTCTTTGTGTGGACTAGATTCTTGTTTCTATGAAGAGTCACGTAAGGCTGTTGTGTCTCTGTAACTCTGAGGCAGTTTAAGGGTAAGGGGGCAAAATAAAGCCGGTGGTGCAGGTACCTTTCGAGGTGGGTATTAGGAGTGGGTGGGGTCGCTGCTCTCCGACTGTTTGAGGCAAAGAGTTGTTAGATCAGAGCAGGAAGGAAACAAGGTGCAGTGGAGACACGGAGACGAAGCAAAAAGTAGAGAATACAGTGAAGAAATGCACACGGTAAGGATGATTGTTTTTAACCTGTCATGTAGGAAAGAGGTGCGTTGGATTTGATTACCGGGTGGTAGCGGACATCGTCGCGGAATAGAAAACAAGATTACATGCATCTGCCTCGTGACCCATTAAAGCAAGTTATTACTGGATAGGTTGAAAGTTGGAGTGATTAAGCATCTGCTGGGTTTTCTGTACGTAAACTTAAGCAAGTGTGAGGACGATGCGTTTATTTAAACTTGAGTAAATGTGGAAAAACTGAAATGAGTAAACACGAGGATGATGCATTTTTTAAAATGTCATGTACCTGATTAATACTTTAGTACCACAAAAACTAGCTACATTTCTTTTGACTAGTCAGGGTCACAACCTTTGCCCGTGTTTGCCTTGACCCCTGACACGTGACCAGATGTTGCCAGACCAGCTAACTACAAGGTGAGCTGCACACATTAAAGAGAAGAAACCACGAACCTTTTTTCATGCACTGGTCTATCAATTGTTTTGTCCCGAAAGAAATTTTGTTATCAATCAGACGGAACATAAAGTGGGTATTTTATATTGATCAAGACGTCCGTCATTAGCATATATAGCATACATAACTTCAGTAATGCAACATGCTGTTTTTTTCCCCAACAAATTTATCAGTTTTACCTAACATCCTGTTTTAGGGCTACTTCCAACAAATTTTAGACATACAGTCTAAATAAAACTACAGATTTACCTTATTGATAATCTGCAGCTTTTTGAGAGGTTGTCTACAACTCGGTTATTTCTTAAATTTTCATGACTTTATGTGATCATTGTATTCCTTTAAAATCTGATGAACTAACCGACAATAGACAATCTTTTTTTCTTTCTTTACATTTCTTTTTTCAGGTAGTTTTTTTCAGAAGTTGCCACAGAGAACCATCTGCCTCCATCTTACTCCATCCTCTGCATCCTCTTAGCTTCATGTCTTCCACTACATTCACAAATCTCCTCTTTGCTCTACCTCTAGGCCTCCATCTCCTCTGGTGCATGCACCAACATGTCCACTGAAGTCTGTTAGAGTGACCCCATTCTAATACTTGGTGTTACTCTGCATCACTTGAATTTAGCCTTTTCTACTAAGTTGCATCTAAACTGTGGGGTATAAGAACAGTTTAAATTGATAGTTTTAGACTCATCGTTCTATCTGACAGTCTTCACCTCCAGAATAATCCTAACAAGCTCCTCCTTCAGGATGAAGCATACTCCATTTCTCTTCCCATCATTATCTAGACTCTTGATTTCTTTTTCTCTTTCCACTAAAGGACATACCTTTCTAATCTCTTCTTTTGAATTAGTATTCCAATTTCCATCTGTACCGTGTAAGCAAGCGGCACTGATGGTGGGCATTGTTAGCATGGACCTCAACTGACCTGGTATGGAAGACGAACTGATTCGCAAATTGATTTGGCAAAGGTTTTAAAGCTGGATGTGTAACTTTAACCTTTCCTGACACAACCCTCTGCATTTATCTGGGTTTGGAACCAGGACAAGGTGGACACCTGCTTGTGCTTTAGGGCCGCATTGACGATGTTGTGTTTTACAGGGATAAAATCTTACATTTTCACGTTGTAGAAAACCTGGCTTTTTAACCGTGTTTAATCTTTTTTTAGCTTTTAACCTGGCTTTAATGTGCAAGTTCGTAGTCTGGAAATGTTTCAAAATAATGTTGGATCATTCTCACATATTTAATTGTCTCCTTTATCATTAAACATTTGTTAAGAGTTTCAGGTACTACAGGTAATCCTGAGTTAATTTCAGCAGCCATTGAAAGCATTTGTAGTCCACATGCACCTCAACCTTATGGGCTTAAGTTTTGTAATCCACACCCATGACAAGGATTTAAAAGCAATGTTTACCTAACAATTTAAGGTTTATTACATGAAAATTGCTCCAGTTTTGTTCCACTTTGCTCATTGATCTATTTTGCTCCATCAGAGTATTTGATGACAAAGTGCTACCCAAAACTTTCCACATCAGTCCTTCAGTTTTAAAAGTTCTTATTTGAAATGACTCGTTGTGAAATAATTGAAGCAGTTAAGATGTTTCCCCATGTGATGCGCACGCACACTCCGAGCACAGGTTAGTTCACTGGATTTTCTATGAAGTTGTTTCAGAAAGAATCCTTTGTAATTATAGTCTACAGCGTGGAGCCACCTTTCCAACCAAAGAACCAATTGAAAACAGACGGCACAGAGATGGAGTGGGCATTCCTTTAATTTTCCAAAGTACACCTGTATTTTTTCAGCATTTCCCAATCCGCGTATAAAACTTTAATCAGAGTGAAACTCATATCTTAAAGGTTAGCTATTTAATTAGAGTCCGAAATGGGAGACATCAAAGATGGGAGCTTATTTCACCGTGTTAGTCTCTGAGGTTGATTTGTGCAGGTCTGTCTGGTACAGAAGGAACGTAGGACAACCAGAGGAATGCTTGTGAAGACGCAGCCAATTCTTAAGACAGCCGTGTGCATTACATGTGTGTATTATAAACGTCGGCATGCTCGGCTGCATCCTATTGTGAGCTTGCATGCCCTAAGCTGCAGCCCTGTAGCAGTAATGAAATCTCTTGTCGGCAAGACATAACGGCGAGTGCACGAAAGAGCAGCAATAACCTGCGATGATGTTTATCTGCTCGGGTCTTCTCAGTCGGCCACCGCCGTGCGAGCTCTGCAGATCTCTATCAGAGACACACAGACTCCTCTCAAAGCGCGTCTCCATCCTGCACACAATTCTATCTCTGTCTCAGAAACGCACACAGCTGTACGTATGCAGAGGGGTCTGTCTGGCACATCCGTCGTTCCTGCCTACCTCTGTGCACAGAGTTAAGCCGCAGGCAGGGTATTATGGCCTGGCTTATCAGCAGCCAGAGTTAATCAGACTTTATCTGCTGCCCCCTCGACATCTTATGTGTAGCCAACAATGACCACACAGAGAGCAGTTGACAGATGACGGCCAGGACTGCGAGGCTGATGGGATGTTGATGAGGTCACATTGTCCACCTGTGTGTAAGACTTCAGTCTGACATGAAAACATTGCAGTTTTAACTGTTTAAATCAGTCAGATGACCTGGTTGTCCGCTTTTAAAACACTTATTTTTTACTTTATTTCTAAGGATGATATTTAAATAAAGTTAAATTTAATCTGTTACATGAAAGCCACTTATTTCACCCATAACTGAGTTGTTTTTTATGTTTATCAGTTAGTATAAAGATTGGATTATATATTTTGTGTTTAACAGGTGGGCTTTCATGTTGGCCGTTGGGTTGTAGAAATTCACTGTGGACCTTTACATCTTACTAAAACTGTCCGTAGCTTGTAATCTTATGCTCAGTAAGTGTGAAAGGCATTTCTGAAAAAATGGAACCGGTGAAAAAAATGTGTGTTTATGGATTAAAAAGCCTAATAAATGATAGACCTGGACAAGATACTTCCTGCTTTAACATACGTAGTAACACAGAACACGTACTGTAGGGGACAGACTCAGCACACATTCTGCCACATCCTTCTGTTAGAGGTTATTGTAATCGCTGTCACCCAGTCAAAACACTTCCACGTGCACATGCTGGTTTCAGGTCAGTGAAGTGTTGCGCTCAGACACCTTTGTCTGGTGAGCTGTGTTCTCCTGCGTGCCAGTGGGCTGTATCAGCAGGCTTTCTTGCATATGCTGAACTGTGTACAGGTAACGCTCTGAGTGACATGTTTCTCTGCATTATAAATATCCAGAGCACATCATGCAGAAAGAGTAGTTTTATTACACATTTTGACTCTAACACAAACAGTAAGTAGAAGCTTTCAGGTATCATCCGTCTCCTTTTTATCAGGCACTGTTTGAATGGTTGGAGCTACACTTATGCACTCAAAGTGAGGTTGCCTTTTTACATTTTTATCTTATTTGCTGTTTGATAACACTGCATTGACTTTGGTTTGAGTTTCTGTAACTTTATTAAAGTGCTTTCTTGGTGTTCCACCATTGTTCAGCATGGTATACATTGTTTTCTTACATCTCAGAGTCGGAAGAGAAAATAATTCTACTGGCATGAAATTTCTTTTTCATATTTGCTCTTCAGAAGAATTGGAATCAGTTATTAAAATCCTTGTGATTTGTTTCCTGAAGTTTAAAGTTATGAGGGAAATTTTTTTGTGAGCAACAAAGGAAAAAACTCTTTTCACATCATGTTCCTTCTCTAATGTATTCTTGCTAAATACAGTATGTGCCTTTGTTTATAATTCCAGGTGTCCCAACATGCACCCTGATATCTGTCTCACCCTCCTTTTTTCTCTGCTGCTCCTTCAAGGTGGGTTGATTGATTTTTATTACTGTTTTGCATTCTGTGGTTTTGTGGCATTCAAAGGTTTGAGGAGAAGAACAGTGTGAAAATGCTTTTCGTGACGCTTTCACCCACAATCCCACTTTCTTAAAAGAAAAAAGTTTGGGCTCTGAAATTTGGGCTTTTTCTTGTCCTTTATTCAGCCAGGGAGGTCCCCTCATACAAAGGAACACTGCAGCCTAATTCCTAACCCAAAGAAGGCTGAATCAAGATACCAGGACAAATATTTTAGATAGATAAACAAGCAACCCCCAGTAGCAACAAAGAAAGTGTAAGACGAGGATATTGTTACATATCGCTCAAAATCTGAACTTTTATTCACTATTATTGTTGCCTTCTCAGAAGTTCGTCTAAAAGAAACCCTTGCCAAAAGACAAGATCTTGTTTGTGTTTTTGATTTCTTTTCTCTTCATTTGGACTGGAGAGCTTCTTACACACATTTGTAGTAAATAATGATCACAGACAATGGTTCCGGTTCCCTGCTTGGATGCAGATTAGTTGAAATATTAAAAAACAATATACACTGCATAAGGAGGAAACATGCCTGTTATGTTCCCATTTGCATGTTCATATACTGTATTTTGATCCATTAATGCTTCTCTGAACAACCTGAAATTATTTACAGGATATTTTACTAGTTCAAATTGTCACGTTTCCACTGCAGGAGAATTCCTGTTGTCTCCTCTTCATAATTATTTCCTACCTTCTGCTTCTCTCCAGGCGAAGCAAACTTTGCATCTCTTTTTATAGCTGATGGTCTCTTGTTCTCTTGGCCCTCAGAGTGTCGGTATTTGCCTGGGGGAAGAGGAGGGAGCGGCAGCGCAATATAATCTTTGAGTTGTTTTGAAAAATGGCAGCTTTAGTACCGTGTCAAGCATGTATTATGGACCATTTTAAGACTTTGAACTTGACCGAACCAGGCTGTTTTACCTTGTCGGGAGGCCCCACTTCGCTCATCCTGTGCTGACAACATAGATGACATGTTGCAGCGCGAGATATCCATGTAATCCGGTCTCTTAGATTATATTTTTCAGACAAACATAAGGCTTTAGGTTTTAATTCTGATTTCAAGGGATACATCTCCCAGCCTGTGATGGGATTAGAGCCAACTGGGCATCACCCTCTCAGCAGGGTGATTTATATTCATCATCTTGTGATTATTTTCTCTGACATTAAAGAAACAATGTCATTTTGCCGGAGGCACTTGGCCGAACAAACAGGCTTTTTGTTCGGCGCTCTGGGGCCTCTCTGACCATGAAAAAGCTGCTCGCTAAGGCCCCTGAACTTTCACTGTCAAGAGAGCGTAGAGGCTGGAATGATGCTGGAATCAGGGGCAGATGAAAGGGTCAGCAGTGTGAAGAGGTCGGGGGAAAGGCTGCTGCTTCGCAGGTGGTGCTTCTCTTTAATGATCAGCCTTCAGTCTCATCACCTACAAAATGATGATTGAAGACATTTTGGAAAAAACTAGAAAGCCACGGGTAGTTATGGGAGGGAAGTCAGACTGTAAAGTAGAGTGAAAATATCGGCTTAATTTTCATGGTAAAACGTTGAATTGTTTTGGATGATATTCTTATTATTCATGCAACAAGTTGATTTCTGTTAAGTGTTATATATTGCCGATCTTCAAGGGTTTTTATTATTAACAGTTGTTTGTGGGGAACCAGAAAATAATCTTTAGTATCGGAATGTATTACCCAGGATTTTCTCACATTTTTGCTTTAACTTTAACTAAGCCTTCATAATTTCATGTAAATGTTTACTTCTGTTGATTTATTTTAAATGAAGTATCTTTAGCTAAGATTATTACACAGTATGCATATTTAGGTAAATTGTAATGGTACCAACATCATGACAGAAATAGCAGTTCGACTTAATTTATTTTAAAAAATGATTCAACATACCATTTTCAATAAATAAGTGTCATAATTTAAGAAGATGTTAATGAATTATTCTATTTTTTTGTCATGTGGGTTTAATTATTTCTGGAACAATAGATCATCCTCTGAAAGTGATCCATCAGATCTGACAGGTTTACTTGTGCCAAATTCTTCAACCTCAGTCGTCAGTGATGGATAATGAGCAGAACAGGAGGACAAAGTCATGGTTACCAATAAATAACCCAAAGAGGACATACCGTCCCCCTGCTTTTTTTTTTCTCCATTGAACTTTTGTACCTGGCTTTGATATTTTGACTTTTTGTTGCCTAATTTAGCAGAGAAGCGGGTTCTAAATCTGCCAGAAACATGGAGTGAACTGTGCTCCATCTTCTCTATCTCTATGCTGGACAAACGCCCCTATAATCAGTTGGGGTTGCCAGGGGCAATGAGGCATGTTCCCAATAATTCCCATGTCCTGTCCCTGTCCCCCTCCTCCTATGTTCTACATGTGACTGAATAGATGAACGTTCTTTCAGAGAGAAAGGCTCAAAAGAAGGTTTTTCTTCTCTTGTCCTCTCACATTAGCTTTGAATACTCAATTAGGCATTGCAGAAGGGGTCAAGTGGGAGTTTGTGTTCGCTTTAGAGAGGGCATCTCATTCATAGCTTTAGCTTATGAAGGATTACAGATACAGTTAAGTTGAAGAAGCAGTTTGGCAAACAGGTTCTACGTATGCGCAGCTTTTATCAGTCAGTTTACTGGAAATCAAACCGTGCACAGAGTAAAAGAATTTTTCATTTTTAACAGCGATTGTCTCTAAAATTCATCAGTTTATGAAAGTGATTTATTACATGGACGGATGACTGCAGATGTTTAAACATTTTAGCTAATTCACTTCTGGTTACTTTGGACTTTTTCATTACTGGCTACCCAGGTATGCCAGATGGGTGTGTTTTAAATCAATTTCTAGACATAATAAGCAAGAAATAACCATGGAAAGAGAAGAAATGGTACTTTGGATCTGACTTTACATAGGTGGCAATGTTCTGTATGTAAATATATCACATTTGAATGATCTTCATGTCTTTTGTCCTTCCTAGTTCAGCAGGGTACCTCTGTGCAGGAGATCCAAACCAGCCATGACAACATTGTTAAGATCAACTCAGCCGCAGAGAGTACGTATATTTCTTATCCTCCCACTGAAAAGAGCTTGAACATAATATCACACTGGCAGTACTTTTATAGTGGAGGGCCAATAAAAGCAAGGCTTGAGTGGCAAGATTTGGAAGTCAGTGGGTGGTCGTAGTCTGCTGTCTGTGTGCAGACATGACTTCCCCATAAGCCTGAATGACAGATACACAGCATGCTGCTCCTAATGGCCTTCTCCATGATCAGCTGCACACGCAAACATAACAGCAGCACCTCGGATTATTTATCCCTGCAGCTTGTTCTAACTTGTACGAGAGAAAATTTATTGCGGCAGTGTTGTGATACAGTATGTGCATCTCTGATGAAAAGAAGATCGAGCTTTTGCATGCTATGCTTGCTTTCTGACTTCATTATCTGTCTTTTTTTCCCCCGGAATGGCAGAGATGCAGTGCTCAGCAGCCATGGATATCCTCTTTCTCATGGACGGCTCTTACAGCATGGGGAAAGGCAGCTTTGAGAGGTCCAAACACTACACAGTCAAACTGTCTCAAGCTTTAGACATCGGACCAGACAAGGTTTGTTTTCATTCACTTACACTCTCTCCCAGTCCTCCCAATTCATATCATCCCAATCACCTCACTTGCATTTCTGGCTCTATGCAGGTGCGGGTTGGTCTGATTCAGTTTGGCTCTACTCCTCGGCTGGAGTTTTCCTTGGACTCGTGCTCCACCAAACAGGAGCTAAAGAAGCACATTAAGAAGGTTGTTTACAGGTTTGTGTCTCCTCTTGTCTCATTTTCAGCCAAGAAATTCTCTGGGATGCAGAAGACAATCTTTGTGCAGTTAAGAGTGTTGCTTGAAAGAAGAGGTTTTTTGGCAGTGCAGCAGCAAAATGACACAAAGCATTATTATCAAGAACACATGAAATACAATCCAAGTATAAGTAGGTCATCAAGCTACATTAAAGCCGCAATTAAGATATTTTTTCTTTTTTTAAATGGATGAGAACAGGATTATGGAAGTGTACTTTAAAGCTTCCTCAGATGAAGCATGGTGTTAGTTAAACAAGTTATTTTTTATATTTACCATGAAACTAAGAATATTGTTTTGTAACCTTTTGTTGACACACACTGATCAGTAGTTTAGGTCTGGCTTATATCTCTTTTTTTGAGAAATGGGCTCCCCGGGACCTCTGAAGGTTTCCTGGGGTGTCAAACACCAATATATTATCAGATGATCCTTCAAATCCAGCAAGTTGTGAGGTGTGACCTTCATTGATTTGAGGAAATGCACTGAAGAAGCTGCTAGCTCTGCAACAATATTTAAGTAGGCAGTGAGACATATGAGGATTCAAGATGAGTGACAGTGATTGATTTGTCAGACCACACTTTTTCCCACCATTGTGCCACAGACCAGTTTTGTCTTTCACCTGGGTTTTATAGGAACCCCTATGTGCATAATGAAGCCTTTGGTTAATTGTTTTGTTATTTCTTTGCACCATTTTTGTTTCCAACCTTTTCTGTGACAAGACTCTTGTGAAGATGGTCCGGTTCGTTTGGACAAGTCATCATACTTCAATCTACTTGTTTGCTTGTCTACTTTTTTCTTGCTCCCCATTATAGCCCAGCTCTTCTGCAAGGAGATGATCCATTTTCATCTTTACCTGTCTGTGGTTTTGAATGTTGTGGTTGATCCATGTACAAGAGAACATCGTCACAGATGTCAAAAGGATCTTTTTGAATTATTTTGAAAAAAACATTTCAAAAAACAGGCTTCTGTCACCATCTATTTCTGTAGCTTTTGCTGAAATGCAAAACACAGCTCCACTATGCACACAGTGGCAGTAAAAGTCATACCAGATACCTCCTGGATAGAAAAAAACAAATTAATTTAAGATTATAGCTTCACCGTGGGTGGTTATTGGAAATTGGATACCTGAAGAAACTGGGGGAGAGGAAGTTCATTTGACCAGAAGGTGGTTCACAGTAAGGAAATAATTAGTCAAACTCCCAATATGTCACTACATTCATTTAAAGTTCATAGTCACACAAATCTAATTAGTTTAAAGATGTATTTTTATCCATAGCTTTAATGGGCAAAATATTGTCTTTATCGCGGAAAAGAACGAGGCCAAAATGGGAAACATGGTAGGATGACATAACAGCTTTTGTATTGGCAGATTTCAGTCTGCTGGAAAAACTAAAACTAACTCATAGTCTGACATTTATGTCTTTTTGTAAAAGAATATATATATATAACAGATTTAAATTGGTTTTCTGAGCAATGAGGTGATGAAACTTTCCCAAATTCCATTTTTCAGTCAAACAACTAAAAGAAATCCATCCAAAAGGGAAACTTAGTTGTCATATTCAGTCTCATACACAGTACATTATCTGTAATCACTCCATTTTATTGTTGTTCAAACAATAACATGACTATCTCTCCTGTTAGGGGAGGCGGGACCCAGACAGGCCTGGCTTTAAAATACATCCTAAGGAAGGGTTTTCCAGGTGGCCGCAACTCCTCCAGTGTCCCCCGCATCGCCGTCCTCCTGTCTGACGGAAGGTCTCAGGGCAACGTGGCCCAGGCAGCTGCACAGCTCAAAGAGACAGGCGTGGTCTTGTTTGCTGTGGGTTTGCGCTATCCCAAGTATGGTTGACAGTTGACAAATTACAGCTGGCATTAAAACTACATTAAACCTTTTTTTTTGTTTTTTTTGTTATTGTTTGCATAGCATTTCTAAAAGAAGCTCCTCTCTGTGTGTTTTTCCAGGTGGGAAGAGCTACATTCTGTGGCCAGTGAGCCAATGGAGAGCCATGTTTTCTTCGCTGAGCATTTTAATGACGCTGTCAACGGCCTGTTTACCACACTGAGCACTTTCTCTGTCTGCAGCGCCACACCTACAGGTTGGAGTCATTCATGAAGAGAAATATGACTTCACCTCATGCTTATTATTAGGGCTGGGCAATATATTTTCAGATATATTGAGACTTTGTCACATTAGATATAGAATAAGGGAATATCTTGTATATCGAGTTAGCTTGTTTTGAGTGAAAAGTATCTCTCTTTTTTTTAGCATTTTGCACAACTGTAACTTTTTATGGTCATTGAAAAGTATTTTTCATTATTTTAAAACACATACATTTTAATGCACATGTGCTTCTGGTCCTTAATAAAATTGCATTTAGCATTCAAGGACATAAATTTGAACAGTCTCTTTGTTAACATGACCAAAAAAATTTAAATGTAAATATATATTGTATATTGTGATTACGGAAAAAGTTATCGAGATATGAAAATTGGTTCATATCGCTCAAACCTACTTATTATGCAAACAGGGATAATCCAATTTTGAATCATTTGTATCTTTTCCTTGCAAAATCTCCATTTTTCTTTGCTACATTTGCGGGAAAAGTCTGCCTCTCCTCTTTCTAAGACTCGAGTCCTGTGTCCCACCCTGCAGGTTGTCAGGTGGAGTCATTCCCCTGCGAGAGAAAGACCCTGGAGACTGTGAAAGAGCTACATGGGAATTTCATGTGCTGGAAGGGCTCCAGGGCGTATTACCCGTACACATCTCTCTGCCCCTACTACAGGTACGCTTGAATTAAAGCACGGAGACAAATATTTTTAATTTCCCTGCTTAAAAATGTGTTGTTTTTTTAGATACAACAAGGTTTACAAGAATCACCCAACAGTTTGCCATAGGACCATCTGTCCAGGTAACTACCACTTCCACATCATTTATGCTTTTCCATGATATTGATGAATAAAATTGCTGCCGCCTTGTCTCCTCATCATCAGATCCGTGTGACTCTCAGCCCTGTCTGAACGGTGGGACGTGTGTATCAGAGGGTCCAGAGGGGTACCACTGTGTGTGTCCCCCTGGTTATGCAGGAGACCCACACTGTGGTCAGTACACTCATGTTAAGATGGTTTATCTGACACTGTAAAGAGCGATCTAACTGTCCCCATCCTCCCTCTTCAGCTCCTGCATTATCCCTGGATTGCTCGGTGGATTTGCTCTTCCTGCTGGAAGGCTCTGACACACTCGGTTTAGAAGGCTTCCTCCGCCTCCGGTCCTTCCTAAAACGCTTCCTGCAGACTGTGATTGGGTCTGACAGCCCCAGTAAGGTCGGCCTAGCGGTGTTCGGTGGAGAAACCCGAGTGGAAGCCCAGGTTGGGAAGTTTAAGGGGAACCTGAAGGGTCTTCTTAAAGCTGTAGATGCACTCCAACCGGTCGGCGGGCAGACCCTGACGGGGAAGGCGCTCCGTCACGTCACACGTCACGGCTTTGTGAGCCAGCCGGTCTTCGCGGACGTCTCAGATGACCTCCCCCGTGTGGTAGCGCTGCTCACTGCCACTCCAGCTGCTGATGATGTTGTTGAGGCCTCTAAATATGCACGGGATAGAGAGATCTTCCTGGTAGGGGTGGGACCAGATAGCTTAAAGAGGCAGCTGAATAATATCACAGGAAATCCCCAGAGGACTCTAACGTACACGTCGCCTGATCGGCTCACTGGGAAGATCCCAGAATTAAAGGCCAAGATCTGCAGCGTGGACACACAAGGTACAGAGCAACCAACATGGGGCTCCTTCTGTCACATCCAGGATTACTTAACAGGATGCATGCTTGTACTTATGAGATCTAACATGCATGTTGAAAGGAATTCCAATATGATAATAGTTTACATAGAAGTTCCATGTTTTTCTCCATCTTTTCCGGTGTATTCCAAATTTGGTGCATTGGCGCCACCTTTAGATCAAAAGAAAACTGGACATTGATGGTGTCTGAAAGTTTGTGACATTTATTCTACTTTGCACATTTCCACTTATAACTGCATAACAACTCCTATGCGTACATAGTAGACCCAATCTGACAAAAAATCCAGCAAAATGTCATACGTTGACATATATTTATCAGAAAAATGATGTGATCAGGGCAAATGTAAGCCTCTGTGATTGGACCTGTTGGATGCTGATCAGGTTTGAGTGAGTTTCCTGTTTTACTGTAAGAACGAGGATGTATCAAAGTCAGACCCTCACAGTTTCTGTGGAGGTGCATCATGAACTCCACCAGTCCGTGGTCAGGTTATTTATGCTCATATAAAAAAGATTAGGTTATTTAACAGAAAAACCCAGGGCGGCATCTTATACAGGTGCTACCTGGAAAATTAGAATATGCTGCAAAAGTTTTTGGTTTTTTTTCAGGCATTTCAACATAAAAGGTGAAACCAATGCATTTTATGTACTAAGTACAGATCCAGGAGTTTACTTTCAGAGGCCTCACATTTTTTAATCTAAAATCTATTCTTTATTGATTTCAAGAAATATGCAAATTAATGAGTTTTTTAATTTGTCTATATGTGTACATTTAATCTTTGAATTTTAGTTACAGGTACTTCTCAGAAAATAGAAATATCCTGAATAATTGCTGCATTTTTGTAACTTAACTTCACAGATGAAATGTACATTTACATACATTTAATCTGTGAAGTGAAGTTACAGAAATGCAGGCACCTTTTCTGGATATTCTGATTTTCCGGGTAGCACCTGTGTAATAAAATCTGTTTGCTAATGGTTGTGATTCTGCCATAAGGAGATCAGAATAGTGGTGAGCATGATGGGAAAGGAAAAGAAAAATATTGCTCCAATTTCTCAAGTATGATAGGTGATACTGTTTGTTTTTTAGGTTGTCTGGGTCAAGCTGTAGACTTGGTGTTTGCCCTTGATGCCTCAGCTGGCGTCGGCCGTGAGAACTTCGCCACCCTGCAGGACTTCGTGCGCAGCCTGACCGTCCAGTTTGACATCAACCGGGACGTAGCTCAGGTAGCCCTGGTGGCCTATAGCCGGAGAGCCACCACCGTCTTCGGACTGGATGTCCACGACAGCGGCTCCGCCATCCTCAAGGCCGTAGGCGATTCCAGCTACAAGGGTGGAGTGGCGTCGACAGGCTCAGCTTTGCTCCACGTTTACTCCAGCGTCCTCACTGTAGCCAAAGGTGCGCGGCCAGGAGTCAACAAGGCTGTGGTGGTGGTGACGGACGGCTCAGGAGGGGACGATGCGATCGTACCAGCTCAAAAATTAAGAGAGAACGGAGTTTCCGTTTTTGTGGTTGGTATTGGAGACGTGCAGAGAGAGAGGCTGATGCATATCGCAGGGTCAGAGGAACACCTGATCTCAGTGCCGTCTTATGAGGATCTCAAGTACTTTGAGGACGTGCTGGTGCAGATGCTGTGCTCAGGTACAAAAATATATGAAACACATCAAAGAAGCGGTTCTCTCTTTTTTTGACTAGCAGCGTGAGGTTGTTGGGGGAAATTCTGGTTTTATTCCTGTTAACTGTGTTTTGCTTTACAGAAATTTTCACATGGGATAAGAAAGGGAAATAGATAAAATAGTATTATGTAAAAAATGTGTTTTCATGTTTTTACTGCAGTCAATAAGCTGATCTGTGTTCCTTTTTGCTTCCGGCAGAGGTGAAGAAACCAGTAAATCTGTGCAAGCCCAACCCATGTATGCATAACGGGATCTGCATCATGTCAGGCGGGAGCTTTCGGTGTCAGTGCCAAGGCTACGAGGGACCACACTGTGAAACCAGTTAGTGGCACTAATGAAGTTTTTTTTTCCCCGTTTTCATTCTTCAACTCAGTTTGTGTTGTGCTTTTTGCAAAAGACTGCAAAAGTATAACGTGACCATAATGAGATGCTGCTTTCATCTTTTGGATCTTAAGGAGATTTATATACCTGCTAGATTTAGTCTTTGTCCTCTCGCTGTTTGTTCATCATGTAACCACATGACTGTACAGACGTCAGTGTAATAAGATCCTACAATAGAGACATTAATAAAACATGAGCATGTTTCTACATCGAATATTTTTAAGTTGGCCTCAAAAGTAAAGCTGAACCGACTGAGCAGCAATATTTTTCGCAGAAGTTGTGACTTGTTTTGTGGTTTTGCTTACAGGGAGCAAATCTAGAGGGGATATTCCAAGGCCTGCTGGTCTAAGGAAGAAGAGCAGACAGAGGAAGAGCCACCGGGAGCTCCTGCATCACTACAAGCTACACCGTCAGAGACACACTGCCTGAAGTACATAAAGGAAAAAATGAACGCATGCAAATCAAGGCTGTTTGTGGATGGAGATAAAGGGAAACTGCTGTGTTTTTTTTCCTCTTTTATAAGTATTTAAAGTTGCATTCAGTGTCCATGAGTGCACTACTGGACTGTTTTATGTCTCTTCTGCTGTGGCCATGTTTGTTCTTGTTAAATGTGTGAATGCCTTCCAACGTATGTCTGCATGGTTCTCTTGGATGTGAACTTAAAAATTATGTTTTTCCAAATTTAAATTGTATTCTTAAAGTATAATCACTACAACTTTTGTTGTTTTTGTGCAGATAGAAACTGCAAAATGTGTTATATTTTCATATATTTAACTGTATAACTTCACATGAAAAGGCTAGGTTTGTGCTAGTCTAACAGAAAATTAAATTACAGATTAAAATACAGTTGTGAATAAACACACTTATACTTGAACCAAAATTACAGGAAATAATAATTTTTAAATGATTTTGTTATACAGTAAAAATAAATAAATAAATAAATATATATATATATATATAGTTTTATGTTTTTCACCACCGTACCTCATCACATTTTTATTTTATACAGTGGGAAAATGTATTTTAATTACCCTGTAAATGTTTCTTGCTGCAGCTTTCCTGCATCTTCAATGTCAGTTTTTAACAAATAAAATGAAAAGAGAATTTAAAAAAACCCAGTTAAATCAAAAAGAAGCATTTTCACAAACTGTTTCCAAGCCTGTATTTTGGTCAGTCATTTAATTGAATAAAAAGTGCATTTTTAGCTAGCAATACAAGCCAAAAGGCTGGATATTGGTGTAAATATATTTACATCTTGGCTACCAGCATACATGAACCAAGCTACAATCTAGAGTGTACAGAACAGACAATCTAGTACAAGGGTTTCTTTCTCTGTCAATACTCAGTGGTTTCAAATGTTCGGCTGTTTGCAACGTTGAAACATCTTGCCTGCTTGTGTTTGAGGCCATAATGCTACAACATCAAATTCCTTCCTTTGCAAATGGAGAAAAAAACAACTTAAAAAGTCAATGTTATTGCTGAATATCCAGTGGTATTCAAGAAGACAGCTGGTTCTTCTGTCTGATTGGCTCTTCAAGTCTCTGTAAGAAGTTGATGAGGATGAAGGATCCATAGAGTTG
This sequence comes from Craterocephalus amniculus, assembly GCA_036024015.1. Taxonomy (NCBI): domain Eukaryota; kingdom Metazoa; phylum Chordata; class Actinopteri; order Atheriniformes; family Atherinidae; genus Craterocephalus; species Craterocephalus amniculus. The sequence goes on from JAVQJG010173287.1 coordinate 20,074, forward strand.
CAGTGTTTAACTGTCCACCACAGATGTTACAGATGATTAACCAACAAAAACTTGCAGGGTTTTCCAAGTTTCCCTCTAGGAGGTGGATTTTTTCTCCCATTCCTTTAAATTCAACGAGAGACAAAAACTGTAACCCACAGTAAAGTGACATGATGTTTCAAGAAGCACAAATGAGATGTCCAGTGTGTATTCTATCTAGTATTACCTTTGCTTTCTGCAGGACCTTGCCTTTTGTGGCCATAATGGAGACAGGTCTGTTTTTAAGAGCCGACGCAGAGTTGACTGGTGAAGCAGAATCTGTGCTGTTGCTGTTGGAAGATTGGCAAGATGATGATGGCGATAGCGACGATGACGGTGGTGACTGGAGATTGGGCATAGTTGCTGCTTTAGGCTGAAGTTACAAACAGAAATGGTAAAAGGTTTTGTCCGTGTTTTAAATCTGATCAACATGGTACTTTCAGAACCGGTGAACTCACCGCAGGTGCATCCTGGAGGCTGCTGTCCAACGTGGTTCCCAGCGTGAACGGCCCCGACTCCACTTTCTTCAGACTTTCCTTCACTTCTACCAAGCGAAGCTCCACCTCTACCCTGCGACGCTCCGCCTCTCGACACGCCTCCTCTTTCTGCTTCAGGCTGGCCTCTAATGAAGCTCGCCGCTTTGGGTCTAATGGATAAAACAATTACAATAGTCAGCATCACCCTGTAAGCAGCAAAGTGCCACTGAGAGGAAACAATGTACCTTGACAGGTGCTGAGTTCCTCCTTGGCTTCCTTCCTGTCCTTCTTCAGATTTGCCAGACTGCTCCTCACCTCCTCCCTCTCTTTCTCCAGACGATCTCGCTCATCAATGTACCGCAGCAAGTCTGCCTCTGTGCGGTTCTTACCAAGTTTTCCTTCCACAGACCCTGGACACCCTGGGGATAAAGAGTTAATAATTTAATATATACTACAAGCTAAGAAAGAGCATATTCATCACTGACATCTGTTTGATGCTACAAGAAGATCTGAATCTTTACTCTACAGGGAAGCTGTTTTTAGCTGTCCAGGTTTCGTCTTTTCACTAGAGGGAGCCAGTATCTTTTAAAAGACAAATGGTGACTATAAAACAAAAAACCTCATTGCAGAAAGCACATGAACACAGCTATGTTTTCTCAGTCAATACAGAACCCAGCAAACCCAACATCCATGTTAGCACTGACCTATAGAATGGGCTTTAAGCCGTAAAGGTTGTGGGCTGCGGGGGAGAACGGTAGCAGCTGCAAGAGATACCGGACCCTTCTGGATATTCATCCCAGAAGAGCTGAAGGCTTGTGGGATTCCCAAGCTGGTCCTCTTGGGGGTCTCTTGGCTTTGGGATAAGGTCTTGGCAAGTTGAGTTTGTGGCTGTGGGGGAGTGGGAGTCGGGGGTTGTTCTGGTTTGCTTGTGGCGGAGGCTGAACTGAGGTCATTTTGTGCAGGTGTTGAGTCTGGCTGGGTTTGGTTGGTTGAAATCAGCTGGAATTTAAGTATTTTCCACAGAAAGGTTAGAAATTCAAACAAAATTCAAAAGTTCGCTGTAAAAAATTCAAATGCATGAAAGATGACTTGACTAATGAGATCGCTCTTTTTTTTCCGTTTTAACACTACATTTTGCACTTCTGAAAAAGAAAAGGAAATTTGCATGGAGAAGAAATTTCAGCACATTTTAACATTGAAAACTTTACAAATGCTATTTTTATCTATTTTGCCAGCTAAAACTATTTCAGTTCAAGCTTGGGGTTCTACCTCTGTGTCTAACAGATGGGATGGTCCTCTTCTGACTTTTGCTTTAGTTTTACCCCAAAATGTATTTGTTTTGATTATCTTTTACAAAAATCTGATAGTTTTCTCCTGATAAGACATTCAGATCTTGCTGCTCAGTAGCGCTGTGCCCCCTGAGGTTTTGATGTGGCTGTAGTTTTCTCAGGAAGGCTACAAGCTTTGACCTTCTCTGTTCTGTCACTTCTTAGTTGTTTTTGGAACTGAGGACACAGATAACCAGAAACAAACCCACACGGGACCTGCCTGACTCTAGCATACAAGATGAAAATGACTTAAAAATGAAATGAAACATTTGGAAGGAAAGCCATTTTCCCATAGAACATGCCACAGATGACGGCTCAAATCTCAACAGATACAGTACAAAGGTTTTTCACAAAATGTTGATTTTTTTCCCCCTGTAGGCCTGGGACACCTTGTTGTGCAGGTATTAGATATCACCCTCCGCCAAATGAAATGGGATCTCCATCAGATTGTTGTCAAGTTTTGTACAAGCCTGTTGACTAAAACCTGAACAACAGTGGAGCAGCTTTCCTGATCCCGCCTGTAGGTGATCAGTTTATCTAAAGCTCCCAAAACCTTTTCATGCCATTTATGTCTGTTTCAAATGCTGATTATGTCCATATGCTGCAAATATAGACAGTAAATTCCAATGAATCCACATTATTTACCTCCTTGGTTTGCGAGGAGTCCTTGGGCTCCTCTACTGGGACTGGAGACTGCCTGGGAGTTTCCTTTGCAGGAGAAGTTTTATTCCCACAGGATGTATGGAGGAAGGAGCGCACAGGGACTAGGTCCAGGTAAATTCTGCTGTCGGCATCCTGTTCTGCATTCGAAGGGTCTTTGGCATCTGGAGAGCATGTTTGATTCTGTTCCAGGAGATTGTTGTCCTCACAGTTTGGCAGGCTGTTCTCATCAGCATCCTGCATGACATGAAAGCAGGATGTTAGTGATGGAAAGCAGCCAGATGAAGTGAGTCCATGTTAGAAAAGAAACTGGAAGCAACAGAAGAATCCTGCAGGGATTTTTCAATTTCCTTGCTTACCTCAGGATCCGCTATTGATGCCACATCATCGTACAGCTCATCAGAGTTTTGAGGAATGGAAGGTTGAGTGTCTATGTATGTGTTTGGCTCTGAAATTCTCCTCTGCATCAAACTGCAGATACACAAAGACCCAAATATGTATCAACTATGCTTTAATCAGTCATATGCATTCACATTGAGGCGATTAACTCACTAGAATGAAGTCTTTGCGGCATTGACAATGCTGGAGATTCTCTCGGCGTTGACATAGTCATAAGTCAGCTCCTCTGGGTCAGTTTTGGTCCCCGTCTGTGACAGCAAGAGACCCAGCCAGTGACCCATATCTGCTGATGTCTTTGCCTGGGTGGAGATGGGAGAAATGAAACAGACAGAGTGCAATCAGTGCAGAACAAGCACTTGCAACACCACAGGCTTCAATGCTTCTGGGTTTTATGTTGCATGCCAGCTGCCACTTTGAGTTCATGGAACAATAGCTACAGCATTTTTTTCAACGGTAAATCCTTCAGAAAGCAAAACTGTTTACTCTTCAAGTGAACTGTCACAACGAACTAGGAGAGGCTATAGCCACACAATGATGTGGTAAGAGACTGATGCATTTAAAATTGCTATTTTCAATTACCAGCCTAATAACATGTTTAGAATGCCTCTTAATGTTAGATGTGCATGATATGTTACTGGCAGATAAAACTCTTAAACACTTTTCAGTCTGAAAAACCAGAAGAAGCCCTCGAGACTAAACATTAAATTCCACTGCCTATGACCAAATATGCGCTGCAGCTGGGTGGTACTGCAGGACTAATGAAAAAGGGTGTAGCATTAGTCCACAAAATCCCAGAGCATCCACACCCTTCATACACACAAGCAGGCGGACCACCCTTGAGTGCATACATATATTACATATGCTGAGTCTGATGTCAGCAGAAAGCGGGTTTCAAACGAGGACATGTTGTTGTTGGAGATTACCGTCGGTAGACATTTTAGACTTCTGCTTATTACTCTGAAGTCAGAAACACGAGGCGAGGCTGATGTATGCTCTCAGCTGAGATCTGTATGAACCCTGAACAGGAAACCTGCCGCATGTACAACTCAGACTTATTTTCAATAACCTTTGTAAAAGTCAGAGCCTATTAATGCTTCACTTCTAACCCACTGAAACTCACTCTGCTGCACGTTTAGCCGGTGATTTCTGTCAGAGACTCAGACTGCTTTTTTTTAACCCTTTAAAGCCCAACCCAGGAAGAACTGGCAAAAAAAGTCTGAATTTTTTTAAATCGGAAGTACTTATTTAGCCATTTAAAAAAATGTGTAAGAAAATAATCCATATCTACCATTCATTAGCATGTCACAAGACAAAATTAATATAGTGCAGTCTTGTGCTTCCTGGCATCCAATAAGGGGCAGAAGACAAGTTTCATATTGTATTCTGCAGAGTTTTGAGCAATGTTTTTACCATAAAGTGATGCAAAATGTCTCAGAAACTTATGTATCAAATATGATATATTTGGCTTTTTAGGGCTAAATACATAGCTATAACTTTTCTCTGTTTTTAACTTATGAAGCTTTGTGTTGCTTTTTGTATGAAAGGTGCTAAATAAATATAATTTTACACCGTACAAGGCCTCCATTAATTTGCTACCTCCAGGGTTGCTAGCTGCGTGCCGTCCATGTCAATCTTGAAGGAGTAGAGGTGCTCGGGGCTGGGGTCGGGTAAAACGCTGCAGCCTCCCAGGCTAACAGCTGGCTGGCTCACTTTGTTCTTTCCCTTGTCATGATAAAACCACAGCTGTCCATTCTTTATAAGACACCAGCAGGGCCTCCACTGACTGTTCACAAGCACGTTGAGGTAGCCTGGGTGAACATAGAGGAGAAAACTAAGATTATGATGTACCCACTTCTTTTCCTGGTATGCAATATTGTGGATAAATACAAAATAAAGAGAGAAAATTTGATCTTTTTATTACTTTAAATTTCTTCAGACTTGACCTTTAGTCTCTGAAGTGAGTATGTTTTGATCTAACATCATCACAAACAAAATGCTTGTTTTTTTTAATTGTATAAAATGTTTTTACAGTCATGTTTTTCAAAAGATATATATATCCTTTATTGTGATTTCATGAATGTTACATCCCTAGGTTTTGTGTTTACCTGAGGTGTCGACAGATTTTTCATTGCTCTCAAGCGAAGAGGGTTTTTTCTTGCCAATGTTCATCAGGTTGCTGAACATCAAGCCTGCACCATATTTCTTCTTTACTGTGGAGACAAAGAAGAAAATCATTCTATAATCTCGAGATATATAGAGTAGTTGGAGATAAATAAAACCTAGACAGTGGTTTAGTTTTAGTATACTATTGGTCACTTTTAATAATTCTAACTCCATCTTTGCCGAAACTTAATATCCTTCAATTGATGATTAAAATAACATAAAAAAGTTGAGATAAAATGTTTGTGACCATGTTAGTGTGATGACATGTTTGCAGGCATCAGAACTGGGTCATCATATGCATTTTGGGTGTTTATGTGATGTAACTCAGTGTCTTTGTATTGTACCTACAGTATGTTTAGTTACTCTTTTAATAGGATATTAAGGAACTCAGTAAAGCTGATAAACTGATTAAATGTTAAAAAGAGACAGAAGCAACAGAAAGAAAGTCTCCTGCGGTGACTCACCATCTTTGTTTTCTGACGTTTCAGCATGACTGTCTGTGCTGCTGCTGCTCTCTGAAGCCAGCGAGTGTCTCTCACTCATCTCTCCCTGTGTGTTCATATCTACATTTTAGTTATTTTCAAAGCAACATTTTCAAAAGATAAAAATGAAGAACAATTAGCAGGGACAAAAAAACTTTTACTGAGTCCTACGCCTTCTAAGAGTTCCCTTTGTCTTCTGCCACAATATATCTGCACACTTGAGTGGACAATGAAAATCAGTTATTCTACCTTTGTGCAAATAAGTCTTGGGGAGTCCGATGCAGAAAGTTGGGTGTCACCGTTTTCAGCTGGTTTGGGACTGATCTCTTGGATAACCTAATGAACCAAATGAGATACACACGAGTTGTACAGAAATGTATAAAAATCCTTTTTTTAAAAGACAGGAAAAGACTGAAAACGCCTTCCACCTTCAGCCACTGCTCAGTCTGCTCTTTGCTTTGCAGGCCTAGCACGATGGCCTCCCCGCCTACTGGGACGATCTTCAGCTTGTGCTCTTTTCTCTTTAACTGTTTTTCTTTGTAGACCACACTGCAGCCCAGCAGACTCACATCAAGCAGAGGCGTCTGCTCCTTGGAGCTCTTATAGCACTGAGAGAGGCAGAGACAACAAAGCAACATGAGGGCTGATGAGAGATAAACAGCTCAGAATAAACTGTGTCACATTAGAGATGAATTTCTACTATGCATCACACCACACATTAGCAAATGAATATCAGCTCAATGGCTGTTTTGAACGTCTAGCATGGCTACTAGCAAGTCAACTGGACAGACTTTTAATTGCTGGAGAGAGCTCAGAGTAGACGAAAGATGCAAGATGGATGCCAGTTTCATAGTTCTCCTTTGAGCAAATAACCAAATCCTTATTTCTCTCCTCTAACAGAGATTCATTTGTCATCTGTGATGCATCCCATCACTCCCACCAGTACAAGCCAGCACAGTGTTGACTCCTAGTATGTTCTTGGGTATCTGTGCAGAATCTGCCAGAGTGCTTGTATAATGGCCTCTGAGTTGATATCCAGTTGCTGGTATATGACGTATCGTTTCCTCACAGCGGTGTCAAGCCATTTGTCTTTTATGTATTTAGCTTAAATTATGTGTTACACAATTGTTTCGGTTAAAGAGACAGACTTATTCTTATGAAAGAGAAGTATCTTGATGATTTTCTGTTCTGTTGTACGTGCGTGCGTGTGTGTGTGCGTGTGTGACTGTTTGGGTTGTGTGTATGATGATAAATGTAAAAACAGTTTTTGTTTTTGAACTTGTTTTTATTTCCAAAAGTTTGATTTTATGGTGTAAAGCACTTTGAGATGCTTCATGTATAAAATGGTGCTATATAAATAAAGTTTGATTTGATTTGATTTGATTTGATATGACGATATGCCGTAAAGCAAAACACAGCTGTGGTGTGATGTGCCAGGCTGGAACACAAAGTAGTAAAGTGCTGATTCTTGGGCTAGGGATCCTGCAGGGCAATGAGAGCCTCAGAAATCTGCATAATGAATGTAAGTGTACCATCACAATAAGTCAAAAGCTGTTTTAAAGTTAGAAACTTAAGTAGTATAGCTTTAATAGCGAATTACAATTATCTGAACTTGATTCATATGACTGAAGTGGTTTACAGAGAGTGTTTGGTAGAAAAGAGAAGGTTAAAATGTGCTTGCCCTTACATTTAAGCGGACATAAATAAAAACTACAGATTTTACATTAGGGAAATCCCGGGGAATGGTTTTCAAAAACTTTTGATAAAGAGATCTCAACTGTAATTAATAACACTGAAAGAAAACTGTGAAAATTCACTCACTTAGCCTAATTCTACTGTCGCTGGAATATGAAACTTGGTGGATAGCTAAGAAAATGGATTTATCTGGAAAATAGGCCGACCACAACAAACAGAAACTCAAAAACAAGCTCATGTTGAGCCAAAGTCCTTTTAACTTCCTATTAATATTTTCTTTTGGCAGGAAACCTCAAAAGTTTATGTAGTTTTTGTCCATAACTCCTCATAAAAAATAATTCAAGTGATTCTTTCTGAATGAAAATAATGCGGTGCATAGATCACCAAACGTTACGCTTTACTGGTAAGAGCCACATTTACTTAGGTTATTTAGTCATCAATAAGGTTTTTAACTGTGATTGTTTTCAATTATGATTCGTACTGATTTGCCACTGTGCATGAGTTTTCCCCGACACTTCATTCATGGCCAATGACACAATTTAAAAAGTTGAAGGCTTTTTATCCGAGCCCAAATGATTACAATGGCATCCTTTGAACTGATCTTACCTCACTGAATTCTTTTTTTTTTAAAGAAGCTGTGTGTTAATGATGTGATAAACAAACCCTCACTGGGTCTTTAATTTCGACTCAGTGTTTTACCCACCAACAGACGATGTTCTTTGATGACACAGAGCTGTTTGGCCCACTGGCCAAGCCATTTCTTCCTCCACAGGAAGGCACAAATGCGAGCGTCCTTCATCAGCTCAATGGACGCCTCTGCTGATGGCCACTGATGCTGAGCTGATGGCGACTTCCCCCGTGTGACTTCCTCCTCGTCGTAAGACTCGTATGAACTGCTAACGGCCTCGCCATCATCTAAGAGTGAAAAGTCAGAGGTGAACTTTAGGGAGAGAAAAGATGTGGGTGAAATAAATCAAGAGATGAATCTGTTGGGTGAGTTTGAATGAGTTAATGAGGTTCATGTCTCATTTCTTGCCCTTGAATGAAAAGATGTCTTTGCACAAACAATTAAGTACATTTTAAGTTTTGATGGATGGTGAGCAGGAAAAGGATGCCAACTTATGATAAAAGAAAAAATAATACATTTCGGAAATTAACAAGATGGGATGAAATGAAACAAACTTTATTTATTGAAGATGGGGCTGATCATGATTTTTTTCTTTGACTGGAAGTTATTTCTTTACATGCCATTCCTTGGTCATGCGGCTATCCTCATGCAACTTTTCATTTTAGATGTCAAACAACTGCAGGCATGACACATAGACACACAGGTCCTAGCTACCCCGGGTGATAACAGCATAGATCACACTGTCAGAGCTGTGCACTCGCATCCAGGGCCCCGAGAGGAGGCCAGAACTCTCCACATCTATACAGCATCGGAGGAAACAGTAAAAAGGAAGAACAAAAAAGTAGCAAAAAGATAAATGAAGATTTTTTTTCAAAGACAGATGCAAGGAAAAAAAAAACTATAAGTTGGTCAGCAGCATTTCCAAATTCAGTGAAAGAACCCCTTTTTCTTAACCCTGATGAGTTATATTAACCTTGGTGAATGTATCAACATTATAAATGGAATTTAAGCATTTTTATTCATCATTTCATTGATTAAATAAATAAATAGAACTATGGGGCAATCAGAGTATATTTTTTAAAGTCTTTTCTTCATTTGTTTGCTGGAGCTCAGTGAGTAATGCGAGCACACTCCACCTTCACAGCAGAGTAAAGCTGGTTGGAGAAATTGCCCTGCTCTCACAGTGCTTCATACTGGAATCTGAGATATTCTAGTCTGGGTCAGGAAGCTTTAGTCAATCACAGGCCAGATGATGAGGAAACCTAATGAGCAACATAATCCTGGCTAGGAGGATAATGTGGTGGATGAATGGGTTAAAATGAGGACTTTCTCTCGGGAGAGTAGTAATCTGTCCTATGTTTAGTGGCTATGACATACATGCAAATACACTCATTTGAGAGAATTAGTTTGGGACAGAGAGGAATTTCCACTCTGTCGCTTTAATCTATCTTTAAGAATGACTTGAATGTCTCATTTAGAATTTGGTTGGACCATTTTAACATTCCTGGCACTTAGGAGTTTCCAGATTTTTAGGTCTTGCGACAAACTCTTTTTTTACTAAAAAATCTTACCACTTGCATGTTTTTTTCATGTCTTTTTCCATGAATAGCTCCATCCAAAACCTGGGCTACTGTTTCATTTATTGTTGTTATTTCTTTTTGCTTTTTAGTACATCTGTAAAAGCCGGCTTTGACTGAATGCTCCATGGTGGCTGCTGATGTGGTCCAGTTGCATTTAGATGAATGTTGTCACCAGTAAATGTATTCACGCATATTCTACTTAACTAAAACCATTATATCTATTATATTATCCTCTGGGTTTAACCACCAACAACGAGTCATGCTTTTACATACTACTTGTTCCTAATGTTTTGGCTGTTGCTGTTCATGCTTTTTCTCACTTTGTCTTCCTTTTGCTTTCGTTTTCTTGCAGAGGCCATTGGATGATTACTGTCAAGTTTTGATTTTTTTATATATATATGTAAGGGCGATGGGTTTTTTCTCTGGGTTTTGAGTTTTTCTCTAATTTCTCCCTTTTATTGTTCTTCCTGTCAGATCTAGTTCAAATATTCCTGTCAGGTCAAGTAGGTCTTTTATTCAGCAACAATAAAATGAAAAACAGAGCACAATACTCAAGAATCAAGTGGATTCTCATATCCAAGAGCTTCTTATCCTTTGCGTCCATAAAAATCCCTTCATTGAAACAAATTTGTTTGGCAAAACACAACAGCCAGACATTCTAGGCACGACAAGATTAAAATACAACAATAATAATATTTATAATACTGATTTAAACAGCTGCAAATATTCTGGGAAATTTTGGCTCTGACAACAGAGCAAAACGTTTGAGAATGTGTGGTAGAAATTCAATTGAACAATTTTTTTAGCACAGAAATTGTTCAAATAAGTTGTAATTGTAGTAATTGCAATTCATTTGACATGGTCATTTATTATCTATGGACGGTGGAGATTGCCCTCCATTCTAGCATAGTGCACCACATTTTTTACAGAAGCCCAGAGGAGAAAAAAGAAAACAAAAAACTTTCAGTTGGCTGCATTCTACAACTTTACCACTTGATGTCACTAAATTTCAGACACTGCATCATGAAACATGACAGTTTTTTACTTTGAAACATTTACAAGGCTTCTTACCATTAACGGCCTCCTCATAGGGCTGAGCTTCCTCATAGTAACTCTCTGACGTGTCTATACTGGCTGGAGATGGAACTGCAGGCAAAGGGAATGGTTCCCGGACCACCGCACCCTAACAAATGAAAGAAATATGGAGGGAATTTTTAAAGGAGAAAAATAAACAAAAACTTGATTTCCTTCTTAAATCTAGTCTGAATATCAGCGCCAGATCCTAAAAAATGAGAGGGGAAAACCCATGAGGAAGAAATGATCATGTAAACAATGGCATTGCAATCATCCGACACATCCATATTTACTAATCTGTTGTTCCTGCAAGCTGAACGTGTGGTTCATTCAGCCGTAACTTAAGTAGTAAGTAGGGAATCATTCATGTGGCTAATCCTTGTTCCACCTGGTGCACTAAAAAGAAAGATGTTTGCCTTTTTAGTAAGAACATATATGTGGCCATGTAAAGGTGGAAGGAGACATGCATTTTTTTTTCTTTTTGTTTTTTTTGTGGGTGGCACGCGTGTATGTGTGTGAGCCCAATGGCTCTTCCTGAAATCAGTCAGTAGTCTGGCTTCACTTCTGTCTCTATTGTCATCTCCTGTGTGATAAAGACTGTCTGTCTGCCCTGAAACGAGCACATAACCAACAACAATAAATCAGATACATGCTCCAAAAAAACATTTAAGACGTCTATCATCACAGGAATTTCTTTCAGTTTTGCTTGTTCTTAAGAAAACAAGCAGTGAGTCTTTAAGATTTATATGAATACACAGTTTCACTAAGTGTATTCTTATTTACAGTTTACTTATATCACACTAATTAAATTAGCAAATGCTGGCCCCTTTTTTGGGACTATGTTTAGCTCACCTGGTAAAGCAAGTGTCTTTCATACAAGTATGGCTACTGTTCCTCATATCAGCTACCCTTGGATTCATTACTAGCTTGTAGGTGAATATCTCCCCTGGTCTTAAAAGGCTACCAGAACCGCATATTCTTTTTTTTTTTTTAATTACCACAATTGTTATAGTCACAATCAGTACAGGAGGAGTCAGGACATGGTAAATTCTAAACAATGAACTACTGGGGGCAGTTGGGGAAATGGATATCAGAGAAGAGGACACCAGCCCAAAGAAGGTTGAGAAGCATTGTTAAAGACAAACGATTGGCATAAAAGTGAAAGTATAACATTTACTGTCTACAAACCTGGTTTAGTGTTTGTTAAATAAAATGTAAAAACATCCTTTAATACTTGAAATACATGTGCAGTGTAGACACTAGACAGGAAACTGACTTTTATTTGTGTGAGAATGTAATATAAACTTTTTCAGTTATCAGGAAAAATGGGAACTGCCATTTTACTGCTGAGTTTCTTTTTGAGCGTCACACATCAACAAGTTAATCATGGAGCACTCTGGAGAAATTCTTGGGAAATCTGGAGTGAGTAAAATGATCCAGTATGTAAAAAACTACAGTAATTACAGAGAGGGTGTTGCTCTTCTTAGGAATTGCACAATGGCTTTTCTTAAGTTAGTTACAGAAAGACGTGTTTCAAAGCTCGAATTCTACAACAACCTGTCAGCTCATGTGTAAAAGGTCGTATTTCTATTACTTGATTAAGCCTCCAAACTCACACTTGTATTTAATCCCTCTGGGCTCCAAACTGGATTCTCATAGACTGAAAAACATCCTTGAGCTCTTCAATCTGTGACCACAAGTTACGCAGCTATCTAGTATCTACAGTTGCAAGGAGAAGATGAGAGATATGCAAGTTTGGTCTTGGTACCTTTAACAAATACGGTGACTTAACAGCTCAAAAATTTGAGAAACTTCCATGAAGATGAAATCTGCTTTTTTTACCATGATGTAAGTGATAATTACAAAGACATACTTTCACACAGGGAGGATTTTTTTTCTGCAGCCAGCATGAACACAGTCTATTTTTTTTACCTTTAGTGTATTTTCTTTAAAACTCAAATTAGCTGCAACACCACAGATATATGGAATATGAGTCTTTTTATAGTTGATAAATGTGTGAAAACTCCTAATGTAAAAATAATGCCATCACTGTGGTATGAATCTGGACATAACCTAATAAATTTAATCTAATTTGGTGTTTAGAAATGCTGAGTCTGTAGAAAGAAAGAGAAAAGCAGCAATAAACTGCAGGATGTTGGATCTTTTGTGGTGCAGATTATTGGTTCAGCAGACACTTACAGAAAAACCAAAAGCAAAACAAATCATATCACATTTGCCTTTTTGTATACAAAGTATGAAATCATTATCACTGATGAGTTTGGTCAAAAAGTCATTGTTGTAATATAGTCCCCGTTTTGTGAAATTTTCCCACCATATCTTGCTAGCGATCTAACACATTTCCAGTAATGCAAAGCAGATGCTGTAAAAACTGGTGTCATGTCACGGTCTGAACACAGTCACAGCGATGAAAACTTGTTTGTGTGATTAGAATGCATGCCAGAACACGCAGGGGCAGACAAGCCGGGGGCAGAAACATCATCACCACACTTTAAGTAAAGGAACATAAGTTTTATATTATAGGATGGTTTAATTTTTCAAAATGCAAAAATCAGCAAATTAAGCTATCAGAATGACTATGAGTTACAATTTTCTCCCCTAAGACAGCTACAGTGTTTAAGTAATGTAGGCAAAAGTAAAAACAAATTGGACTTGAAATGTTTGGTAAAACAGGCGTATAACCTACAAGTACAGTTTAGAGAATATGAAGACCTTTTCAGTAGATAACAGAGGTGATTCATCTGGAAGTCTAATGATGTAATAATCCTGAGTCATTTGTCAGAAACATACAGTCATCCTCTTATAACCAACTCCTTTTCAATTCTATCTTACTTGCTTTGTTTAAAAACAATTGTAGTAATCCAATTCACTTGTACACAATGTGAGCAGTTTGTTCCCCTACAAGTAGTGAATATTACAACCTTTCAGCTTTTTTCTTTACTGCTTTCCAATTCCACAACAGAAGAAAATAGAAGATCTCCATTGGTCATAGGTCGAATGAATTGTAGATTATCAGCATATCGGATAATGGCCAAAAATCCAATATTGTGTGTCCCTTCTACAAAACAAATCCAAACCCTCATAACTTCACCAACAGATGTGGTTTTCACCATGCTGATGAAAACCAAACAGCATATCAGCATCTCCAAAACAGAGATCTTTGGCCAGAGCTGTCATTGTTCCAAAGTCTTGCTGTTAGTTCACATTTAACTTTGCAAAGTGAAGCTGTTCTGGCATACTCATTCTAGAGAAAAAAGGCTCCTGTCAACCCTTACAAACTAAATCGCGCGTTAACTCCCATTAAAACACTGGTGCAAGATTTGGACACAGACACCAAAACACACCAGGTCTTACAGATACTTTTGTTCATTTCTCCTCTCTAGTATGTTGTCAGATACTCGTTGAGACTATCAGAGTGTGGGGAAAAAAACAGTTTTTAGGGCGAACTTAGACACTGGGGCAGTTGCCCAATACTTATCATTAGCTGGGCTGCTAGCTGCCTGCCCAGCTAAATACTGGAGCTATCTTGAAAATTCCTTCCTCCATCTCTCACATGTATGAAAGAAACGATGAAAACAGACCCCAGGTTCAAAAAAAGCAAAATTACCCTTTAAGCTGTTTACATGATTACTTGAATAATCTGATAACTCCAGACACAGATAATGATCAGATTCTTGGTTTTCTTGTGACAAGGCTCTCTGATGATCCCCTTATTCTGGTAGTGCTTAGTTTTTCATGCATAACTTTTACATTTTGGCTTAATCTTTGTTCAATAATTAAACCAGGGTATAATATGTCCTGTGCTGCTGTTCATTTGGGTTTTGCGTTCACCCGATTTAAGACCTGGAAAGAACCAGATTATTTTTCCTTCACTGACACTGAAAGGATGTACTTTCTTTTTTTCACATGACTACACTCTGACCTTAACCATAACTACTACTTACCCAAAACCCAACCTTAAGACATGTTTACACCATAAAATGTAATGATTTAAATCACCAAGGCATATTATTTGCTGTCACTTAAAGACATCTCCGATTTTTATGTGACTGCAAAACAGATCTCACTGGCATACACACAAAAATATTTTATAGCAAAAAAAAGAGAAAACTTTGAAGACATCTGTTATTAATTAAAAGAAAAAGTTGGGCATTCCAGAGGAGCAGCAGCAACAACCCCCACGGCCGTCCACCCACTCTTATCTCTGTTTTTTCTTATTTCGCTTTCCATTTCACTCATCTTCACTAAACCAATACTCCTTGTTGTGTGGAACAGAGCTGTAGGGCGAACTATGAAGGAAGAATGTGTACTTTTTTTTTACCCTAAGAAGACTTCAGTCTCTCCAGACGTTTAATCGACACTCAAGCTCCTTCCTTTCACTCCTCACACACACACATGCTCACCACAGAAACATCGACCAGACGGAATGGACTGAAGAGTCAGAGCATAAATAACAAAAGCAAGGAGAAGGGGTGGTCAGGGGAGGAATATGGGTGTGATGGAGGGGCTTTGAGGAGAGAGTGGGAAAAAAGAGCCCAAAAAACTGAACAGTCAGAGGAACATGGAAAATCCCTGGTTCCCATGCCAAGAATCCGCCGGAGCAAAACACACACACACACACACACACAAAGTGTATCACAGAGAAAGCCTGCAGGGTGCTCAGAGGAAAAGTGAAGGTAGTGATAAACATTTATCAGTGCAGCTCAGCTTGGGAACCCAAGACTCAGGAGAAATCCTTGCCTTTTCTACTGCTCTGCATTATTTCTTAGGAAGTAGTACGAGTGAAAATCCAACAGGAACGAGGCAGTGCAGGCCAGCTGTACCACAGGAGACGGAAAGCAAACGGAAAAAAAAACTTGACACAGACTGTTCACATACTGTTTTTATCTCCTATTATTTTTCTTTTCTTGGGAACAGCTTGACCTCCTCTAAACCCTTTATATTTTTCCCTCCAGGTTTTTCCTGAATCTGAGGAAATAAACTTTTATATATGACCAAGTGAAAATAAACTATGAGTTAAGAAAAAACCCACAAGTATAAAATTTAACAGCCCTTTTAAAACAAGTGAGATGTAAAAGGGAGACGTGATCATGAATAATTCAGCATAAACGCCTGCCGGCCAATCATATTGCGGTTATGGTAATGACCAGTTGCCGGCAGCCGCATTACCACTTGGAGTTCATGTCAACAGTTTTCCTTTTCCTGCCTGACGCTTGCAAGCGGTGCAGCTGCTATCTATAGTCCAGCTCTATTTTCAGACCATGCAGACGGGACGCATTGACACCCTTTATTTACCGTGTTGTCTTGGGGGAAAAAATGGCTAATCTACACTCAAGTCACACAACAAAGAATCACTCAGTAGCCTTATTTAGGAAGAATAGAGGTTATGGAACCGCCTGAAAACCTGGGAAATAGCCAGGATATCCCTGGAGAGAATGCCGCCCTCACTGTGGAAGCCGGAGAAAGCCAGGTTGTCTGGGTGAGAGTGAAGGTGGAGGACAGCTGGTTCACTTTGGAGCGGACTTTTCTCACAAGTTACAGTGACTTTTTCCGGGCGCTCTTCCATTCCGGGATGAGAGAGAGCAAGCAAGACCTGCTCCACCTGAAAGGCGGAGTCCACGCAAAGGGTTTCCTCATCGCCCTCGCCGTCTGCAGGGGAGAGAGTCCCACCATCGCTGACCCGGATGAGCTCGTAGAAGCCGTGGAGTGCGCCGCTTTTCTTCAGATCGCACGTTTGGCGCAGCATCTTTGTGATATCATAGACTCAAATAACTGCCTTTTGCTTTACCATGCAGCTGCCATCTATGGGGTGCATAGACTGCTTCACCATGCTGCTCTCTTCCTTTGTGACGCTTTTGATGATCTCAAAGAAGAAGCAGAAAGCACAATTCCCGAGGAGCTGCTGCAACATTCCCGAACGCTGTCTCCTGCTACTTATGTTGCTATAGGTACCCATTCTCCTTCAATGGAGCTGCTAAATGACTCATTCAGGGTTGTTTGCTTCCTCGACGAAAAAGAAGGAGAATGGAAGCATCTGACCAACCTTCCGACTCTTTGTAGCACCTCCATGGCCGGCGTGGCAGTGCTGGATAATCGATTGTATATTGTCGGGGGAGTTTATGGTTATGGTAAAGACACGGTGGATGGAAGCTTCTGCTACAACCCTGATTCAGGGATTTGGACTTCGCTTCCAGGTCCCCAGCAACCAAGGTATGACTTTACCCTGCTTGGGCACGAAGGCCAACTCTATGCTATTGGTGGAGAGGTACAAAAAAGAACTATTTCGACAGCAGAGAGGTACGACACTGCAGCGGGGGAGTGGAAATGTATTCAACATGCACCAAGACCTGTTGCATCTGCAGCTTGTGCTGTTGCACGTCGGCGAATGTTTGTTTGCTTCTGGAAACCACCAGACACCACAGACATCTATGAATACATAGCACTGAAAGATGAGTGGAAGCTTGAGACGACAATGATCAAGCCTCAAAGCTATGGCCACTGTATGGTAGCCCACAGGGACAATTTGTACGTGATGCGCAATGGGCCTTGCGATGACTTTCTGCGCTGCCTGATGGACTGCTACAACATCACGACAGGCCAGTGGACAGCCTTGCCCGGTCATTACATCAACAGCAAAGGGGCGCTGTTCACCGCCATGATAAGGGGCGACTCTGCCTTCACGGTGAAACACATGTTAACTCTGGAGTACATCATCACTGCGGACGGGTGGAAGCCCCGCAGGCAGATGAAGGGATTTCCAAAGAGTGGATCACTGTGGACGTGTTTACTCAGACTTCCCAAGACTGGACCAGTTGTACCGCAACTAGAAGCTGAGGAGACGGAAGGAGAAATGTCCCCACAGGACACATCTGACGGATCTGTTGATGCTGTTCATAACTTGTGAAGTATTGCACTACTTAGAAACAATGCCATGCAAATATGAGGGTGGAAAAAATGCTGTTGATGTTGGAGGCTTGCAGCATGACAAGATGCTTTCATTTTCACATGCACCCATTTTTGCACACACACACTTATACACAAGTGATGACACTTTGCATTTGTTCTGATTGGCAACAGCTGCTACTGCAGTTTTTACAAGGGGAAGCTCCTGTGCACATGTGTTAGTGTGTGTGTGTGTGTGTGCGTGTGTGTGAGTGAGCGTAAAGTTCAAAGTCATTGATGGGATGATCTTAACTTCACATTCTCTGCCTTTTTTCTTGAAGTCACACTGGGCCAATTCTGGATCCAGCAGTCTCTCCGTCAAGATAAAACATATAACAGTTCCTGCACACACACTGCGGAGCAGCAACCCCATTTTTTTGTGGCCAACAAGAAGTTTAAAACTTTCAATTATGGCCTGAGGTACGTGGGAACTGATTTTAACCTGTATGGCCACAGACCGCATTTGTTTTAGTTCAAATAAAAGCAACTGGGACAATATTTTAGTTGTTTAATTTAATTTCAACGCTAAAGGTGCTTAGTGATGGTAATGTCTGCTCTGTAACACAAAAAAATACTGTCTGTTACATTTAAAATGGACTTTCTTGTCGGGTTTTATTTTGCATACCGTAACATATTATCCACTGAAGTGCACTTTTGATTTTATTGGATTCATCAGTCCATCTGGGGTCAGTGTAACATGCTCAGGAAGCTGCACGTTAGATCACTGCATGTTAACCCACTGAGAGAACAAAAGAGTTAATAAAAACTTACTGTTCTGGGGGGCGGCAGGTCAGGAAGGCTCTTCTGTGGCACGGGAACATATTTAGCTGCTTTTCCGTTGACCAGAGCGTCTGATCGGTCATCTAGGTCATAAAAGAACAAAGTGGTAGGTCAGTGCATAAGAGGAATCTTGAATCTTGTGCCTATATTGACAATTCTAATTAAAGGTACTAAATTGAATATGTTGTACATCATGCAAGTCCAGATTTAGTCTATTTTTATCGAGTACTATCTCCAGATGTCCATCTGGTCTCCTGTTCAGGTCTCCTTCCTGGCATCCTTGTCGAGTACAAAACGTTCTTTGTTAAATCACAGATACCGCATAATTTAAATCATGTTGGAGCATTTTGTATGGTAGCAATGAGAGCATTATACAAAACAAACATGACCACAGTACTCATTTAAGAAAATTTAAAAAGACATTGCACACCAACTATAAGAGTTATGACTTTCACCGGACTTCACAATGGCTGGTAATTACGTAGTCAACCTCAGCAGATGTTGACTGCTGGAAGACTGGCTGTGCATAGTCTCCCTTTTCACTGTCTCTCTATTATGGCTTTCAAAATATCTCTTTCAGAAAAAACAACCATGTCCACATTGTAACCTCAATGCTAAAAAAAGAGTTTCAACAAAAGCATTTTCAGCTGACCGATCAAGTCAGCCCGTTTGCTTCTATCTAAGAGGGACCTTGGATGTTTTTCTACAAAAGCTTGTTGCTCCTAACGCCATTTTGTAGTGAAAAAAATCCCTGCATTCTCACTCAGTGTAATGCCCAACAACACCTACATGTCCAACCTGCGGATGCACAGAAAATCTTTAAAAACCAACAGTGACGTGCCTCGCCAGCATTCACTTTTACACCTATTAGAAGACCTTTTTTGCCAGAGTTATAAAAGTCATATTCTTTAGAGGTTTGTGTGAATACAGTTGTATTAGTTTCTTTAAATGTGAAACACCAGATTTCCATTGTCATTTATATTGTATTATTCTGTTTGTGACAGTTATGACGGTCTAATTTGTTAAGTCTGACAACATTATGCACTCTAATTCATTTGCTTCAGACTAGTTCATGGAAATGTTCCAGTTTCATATTTTCTTTATCGCTTCATTTGATACCTCAGTTAACATTTTCCTCATTAGTTAAAGGTCACAGTTGCTCACTTTATTTGCTGTCCAAAACAGCTTTTACTGTATGATTAGTTTTTTTTTATTACAGTGCTATATAAAGTGAAATTGACAACAAAGGAGGATATTTTAGGACAAAGTTACCTTATGGATGACAAACTGCTGCCAGCAGCTGATTGTATGTACCTTGTGTCTATTTATTCTCAATCAGATCCACCACTTACTGCCAAAATGCCAAACTTGAAGTTTCAAAACAGGTGATCACAATTTTATATATATATATATTCATAAAAGCAATAATAGATATCAATAAATAATAATAAACTTTTTTCCTCTATATCTTAAATGATAATACGTGCAAAGGTTTTCTCTTTTGTTAATAGATATGGCAGTTTGTCCCTTGCATGCAACTTGCTGCAAAAATATTGTTCAGGAAAATAATTATGACTTTTTGATAATGATGAAGCTACGGTTAGAGTTGGCTAACAGCTAGAGACAACATGTTCATTAGTGAACTATAAAAGATCAGAATTTTGCTTTTTATTCACCCCATAGTAAGCTTTTAGTTTAAAGGCAGTTTAAGTACAGACAATGAAGTCTCATCATGAATTATGAAGTTTTGTGGTGCTAAACCAAGACTCGTTAACCTCAGGCTCAGAGAGTGGGTCGCATGAACATATAAATGACAGGTATACAGTCTGTTGTGCGACACTCTTCCTCAGAGCTTTCACCAACTGTTGTTTGCTTGTATACCTGTATGGGACCTAATGTTGTGAAAGAAGAATGTAGCTGTGGCCCAATCGTTTTCTCTTCTGAGATTTCTCATCCCAAACTAAAGAAAGACACGCGAGCCAACGGCTGTTGTTAAGTACATAGAACAAAACTTTCAGTCATGTGCCAAACTGTAGATCTGTGTTCTGATATACAGATAGGGAACAAGCTGCACTGAACTGCACTAAATACAAAGAGTGAGCATTTCCATATGACACTGTGTGTCAGCGTTTTACAGCACTGAGATAATCAGATCATCAAGATTTAGAGAGAAAAAAAAACCATAGAGAAACAACAGTTCTACATCTCAACTTTCCATCTGTCTCTTCGAGAGACATCTTGTGGCTTTCCAAGCATCGCCACAGAAAATATGTGTCAACGCTGGTGCTCTCTCAAACCACATTCTTTATCACCGTCCAAACAAAACAGGTCAGTCCTCAGATGTGAGGAACTTTGAAGAAACAGACAGGAAATGGTGGGTGGGAGGAGGGGAGCTGAGTAGTGGTCGCTGCTTTCTGCAGCTTATCTTCTCTGCTATTCATTTCAATCTCAATTGAGCTTGAGATCAGATAGCGTAACACAGTTACACACGCTCAGTACGACCCTTTGGGCAAACACAGAACTGAATCAAAAGGCATTTTAGCTCAAGTTTGCTCTGAAATTAAATAACACACATTCTTTGCAAAGATAGAGTTCGTAGTTGCCTTACTGTATCTGAAAAAGTGAGATTACAGTTATCAGAAGAGAATGCATGTAGTGCGTAGCTTGATGGAACAAAAGCAAACTTGATGACTATTGAAGCGCTCATTTAGATACAAACACAATATACGGAGCTCTACTTGTGAACTAGTTATCTATAAAGATGTTTTCTGATTGGTTATGACATAAAACCCAATCCCACATTCAAATCAAATAACAAACATAAAGCACAGACTAAATTGTTTACAATAATTACTGTTGAGCTGTGGGACCTACTCTATTTTTGGGCAGGTATCTCTAGGATAAGTGCTTTAACTGTGTTAAAAGAAACCAACAGACTTTTCGTTTCCAGTTTTATATTATTAATGTTAAAGGGACTTAAGGCAAGTTTTGTGAGAAACTACACATTCATTTCCAGTTTATTCAATGCTAATGGGTTGTGAACGACTAAAACCCCCAAATAACGAGGCCATCCACGTATCTGTCTGGCAGCACTTAGTCAGATTTTGTAAAGTTACCTTAACACCCTTTAAATGCCATTAAAAACAAAGGGTGACTGATGGAAATATGACAGGGCTTGTGGGTATCTGATCAAGAGCCAAAAAATTCACTGATAATTTTTATGCTAAAGGTGGCCATATTTCAATATATATTCTCAGATGGGACCATCTGAAAAATAAGGATTGAGTTCTTTGTCAAAGGAAGAATATCTGTCGAGGACAATTAAGTCTTGATTAAAGCGATGAAAACTGCAAGAAAACCAAGACCTTTTCATGGATAAATATGCTTCACTTCATACCTTTGTCATCTTTGTCTTTCCCAGAAACAACAACTTTGTTCATGTAGATGTATTCCTCATCAGCACCTGTATGAGGGAACACAGAAAGTGGTTAAGCAGTGCAAGAGAAAAGTCTCAGCGGAAGCCATGAAAGTTTCCAGAAAAGCAAGTTTTCAGGTGTTAAACCAAAAAAAAGACTTCAAACACCACTAAAAAAATGGGCAGACATATATAATGTATCTGTAAGTGAGATTATATTAGATTTCACAATTACTTGCGTATTTTGGCAGGGTTAGGGTTAGAAAAATTAAAAAACATTCTAAAAGTATTTTTGTCACCTGTCAAAGTGTAAACCTGTCATGTGGTCTGCAACATTTACATGTAAATCTTTTAACAGCACCAACTCACTTACAGCCTTTACTTTTAGTCTCCTTTGGTTAGACAACCCTCCAAGTTCTCACCAAGCTTTATCCTCACAACCTTCATTTAGATATGAGTTGGCTAATACCACAAATGTAGGGTTCTTTTTGGAAATAAAAGATAGTACACCTTTCCAAGTAAGAATAATACACAGCAGAGGTAATATATATGTATAATTAAAGTCACTATTCATGCTAAATTACTTTAAAGTTGTGATATTATGCCTATTTAAGTGAAAGTCTTGCTTATCTTAGCAAAACAACATCAAAAACCAATGCAAATATATAAAAACAGCACAGCTCTGTATAATACCAGTGACAAACTTAACACATTGTTTGCTTTATTGGTCTGCTATAGGGAAATTTTGCAACATTATGCAATCAAATTTCATCTGAATCCATTGAAATCAAACTTCTATCTAGTGTAGCAGCTGAAACACATCAAGACTTTAATGCTTGACTTCATATCTTGAATACACTTTGCTTTGACTTAAAGGTGCTGGAGTATTCTCACAATGTGACTATTTTGCTTTCAACGTTCCTGTGTATTCCCTTGTAGTACAACATGGGAAAATCTGATACCACCGTAATGCCAAACAAACTTTTAGGATGTTTGTCAAAAGTCCAGGATTAAATGGGGAAATTCATCCAAACAAGTTGGCTATTGTACGGAGAGATGGGATCAGTACTGACACCCACTCTTACCGTGGCAAGCATTCATCAAACGTTCCTCAGAGAACTCCCTGCCTGCACAGATAGAGCACTGTGGCACTTTCATCTTTGAAGTTTTGAAGATTATGCAACTAAAGACGGAATGCAGCCATCTGTGAATAACAGTCTTTAAAACCAGGGATTACATTATAACCACAAGTATGGCTGTGGGTTTTTATTTTAAATTGTACTTGAGCTCAGTATTTGTCATGAGTTTAAGTCAACGAGAATAATGAGTGGCCAAAATGTATGTAATCATAGTTTGTTTAACAAGTTGGTAAAGTCTGTGAATATCTGAAGAAAAAAATATATTTTTACTTTTAATTGATTGACCAGCCAATTATGTTGCCAACTGTTGCATTGTAAACTTGGAGAAGGTATTTGACTGTGTCCCCTTGGGACTTCTGTGGGTGGTTGTTAGAGGATTTTGGAGTAATGGGCCCCCTTGAACACGCTGTCCAGTCCCTGTACAACCAGTGCCAGAGCTTGGTCCACATGGCTGGCAGTAAGCCAGACTCGTGTCCAGTGAGGGTTGGACGTCGCCAAGGTTGCCCTTTATCACCGATTCTGTTCATGATGTCTGTGGACAGAATTTCTAAGTGGAACTGAGGTATTGAGGGGATCCAGTTTGGTGGCCTCAGTACTGTGTACCTGCTTTTTGCAGATGACGTGGTTCTGTTGGCTTCATCGGGCTGTGATCTCCAACTCTTGCTGGAGCGATTCACTGCCGAGTATGAAACCGTCCAGATGAGAACTACAGATACTATTGATATTAATACCGATAATACCGAATCTGAGTACTAAAAAAATTGAAAAATGGGTTCCAGGTTGAAAAAAAAGTGGAATTGTCCAGTGATTTATGCGATACTAAGACATAAAAAACAGCCAACCTAAAACTAAGACTCTGTTTCAGACTTTTTTTTCCACAGCGTTTAGCAATTTAAAGTAAACATTAACCAGTCAAATAACTGCAGCTGTGGATATGGACGGAACTTGACCTCAGATATTTGCAGGTCAGTGGGAATAACAGAATTATTGCACTAATGAGTAGAAATGATGAAACTTCATGACATACTGACCATAAATACTTAGTGAGAGAAAAAAATATGTTTGGATTCTGGTCTCTCTGAACATGGGAGAATAATTACAGGCTGGACATAATTTTTCTATATAAACATTGTGAATCAATGTCTCTCCTCTCAAACAATAAACCCTGAGGCTGCTGGAAAGCAGGCTCCAGCTGCTTACTGTAACCTGCTCTGGGAATTTGCTGCAGTGGAGTTCTGATGGAAGGCTGTTTCATTGAATTAAATATTTCAGCTGACTAAGATCATACCCCGAGAGGAAATCAAACAAAACCCTAACCTTGTGTGATACCCCGGAGAAGGCTTCCCCTTTGAAATAGATATGGTGAGGTGAAACCGAGCAACAACAGAATCAATGATGTTTTGCCTGTACAGTGAAAACAGATTTTCAGGGAACAGAGTTGAAAGGCTATTTATAAACTGCTGCGCAAAGGAAGTGAGCATCCCAAGAGGATAAATGCAGCTTCGGAAAAATGATACAGCTTGGAGCCAGAAGAGGAAGTATGGAAAGACCAGTCCAAGACACTGAACATGGAAAATCATGACTGTTTGGGTGTGTTAGTGGACTCTGGTGTGTGTGGGAGCTCTCTGAGAAAGACAGGGAGGAAGCAGAAGTGGCATTTTCTGTTCAAAACATGACTCAAAAGGAATTTACTCATTAAAACAAAAATAAAGCACTGGTTCACAGTTGCAACTTACTTTTGAGGTGTTTTGGTAGTTTCTTACAATACCCCAAATAATCCCTCATCTAACGTCTGAGGCTTGGATGAGACTCAGCTCACACAGTAACTAACTAGACTTCCAGGCAGCATAAATCCCATCGGCACACCAGCAGTTGCACCATTTTCATGTTGAGTGTCAGAACCAGTGAATAAGAAAAATAAACTTGTCTTTCACGGCTTGACAGCGCACTTTAACACTTCATGCATCAATTTTGGAAGAGACAGAAAAGCAATTTGTGGAGCTTGCTTATGAGTGCAAATAGTCACAAAATGAAGAGAAAAAGACAGGCAAATAATTTACAATCTGCCACCACATTGCATTTTTTTAGCCACAAAAATCTAAAAAAGTACCGTTTATTGTAATATGAACTATAAGGTTATATGACTGTAATTACTGAATGCAAACCAAGCCAAAGAGCCGGCGGTGAAAGCTGATTGAGTGTGTGGGAAACGCACGGTGTGACTGCATGTTACGTAACGTGTTTTGCATAAAGAAAGATGGCTAGTCTAAACAGCATTTGAATGAACCTTAACATTTTCAATTAGCCTTCGACCAGTGTAACTGTCAAACAATCACAACTTTAAGAAGAAGTAAAGAAAGATTGATTGGAATTTCAGCTCCGATGTGGACCCAATCTTAAATGTGCAGGCTTTGATTAATGGGACATAAAGCAAAAGATTGGATATATCATTTAAATCAAAGATGTATTCGTATTCCTTGCAGATGGAAATCTACATTTGTCTTCAGTGTAAGCAAGCAAATTCATCTTATCACTGAAATTCAGTTTTATTTCGTAAAGGAATGACAGAGCATCTGACCTCAGTGTTCTGTTAAAACTTTACGCCTTTTTTCAGTTTAATCATAATGAGACAGTTGCAGCAGACAGCTATTAGCCCATATTTGCATAACAGTGCTGTGAGTGCAAGACATAATATTGTGTTGTGATCTGGGCTCAAGGTGGAAGCTCTGAACAAACTAACAACAACAACATGGCGGATCCCCATGTTCTTCTAGTGGTGCTGCATCTTTTCATGTTTTTTGGTCTCTTTAAAGAAATGTTCGTCATCATTCAGCAGGTGTGCAGCCACATAAATGCTTTTTTTCTAACCTGCAAAGGTGAAAAACTGTCAAAGTGGTTGTAGCATATAAACTGGATCTTTGACAAATGTTTTGCATTTGGTTGACTCAAAAGGGTACTACCATCTTTCACACTTTCCATTACATCGGAACCAGTCCTACGCTGGGCAGGACAACTTTCTCTTTCGGCATGTCATCTTTTCTAATGCAGCTCTCATGTTCTGAGGTAAGTTATTTGAGACCCATTTCTCACCTTTGCTTTCTCCCCTCTTTGTTTTTAGTTACAAAACATGAAAAAAATGTAAGAAATGTGAGCTTAAAAATCCATCAAAAGACATTTCTGAAAGAGTTTTAAAAGAAATGCTGAACATTTTCACTTCTATGGCGAGAGTATCGAGAGTGAAGTGAAAAGGGTCACCAGATTTGGGAATTTGTTTGATGTTATAGTAAATTAATGGAAATGTTAATGTCTTATTTATTTCCCTTCATTGAACACAGTTCTTTCACTTTCTATTCTTAGTCTTTTGTCTTACCGCTGTAGGTGCTGTAGGACTGGAGGAGATCTGCCAGCAAGCCCTTCTGGATGGTGGCATTCCCACTGAGAGTTTCCTTGTCCAGAATGAGCAAGAAGCGGTGGAGCTCCATCAGGAGCTGGTCCAGCACTGAAAATCCAAAACAAATGAGAGAGACTCAGATTTACAGCAAAATAATAATAAAAATAATGAAAGTAAATTATTTTTAAAGTCACTGCACATTCCTTGGCGTTAGTGCTGGCTTTAAATCTTTCCTGTAACACTGCCATAGTTCAAGAAGAGCCATCAGCAGACACAAAGCTCTGAGATTTCCAGGAAGACATTTTTCGATTATTGTACTTTAATTAATAACAGACTTATTCAAGTCAAGATGGCTTCTTTTAAAACTGACAATGACTTAGATATTTAGGTATTCTCTTTCTATTGTTTCACTCGTAAAGTTGAAAGCTGTACTTGAGAAACTCTTTACAGCGGCGTGATAACCACTTAGGTATTCACAAATGTCTCCCGACCGGTTGCAAGTCTATTTGAGCTTGTTTTTGGGAGTTTTGCGAAAGGTCAAGTTCAGAGGAGGGAGGAGCCTGGTCCGGAGTTGAGTCTGAGGGGGGCAAATGTGTCTGGGTGCAGCCCACACACATCCTTCAGGGGTCAGCGCTGAGCTCACATCCCTCTCCACTGTGTGGGGAGCCCTTTGTGTTTCCCTGCACTGTCCCTCGCCTCATGAATAGGCCCCTTGCTACAGTGGGCCTCTGTGTGTGAGGGCACTTCTTCAGCAAGAGAACAGACATAAGGAAGAAAAAGGTGGGACAGGTTTTGATGGGAGGCAAATGTATTAATGTACAGGAATGCGAACTTAAAAAAGGGAGAAATTAAAAATATTTAGGGAGGCGAATGAGTCAGTGAAGTAAAGTACAGTCTCCAAACACAGTATCTCTTTGCAGCTCGCTTTTGGACCATAATATGTGCAATTATAATGCATTGCAATTATTTTACCAAACTGATAACTGATCAAGACATACCTAAAACTGAACTGAACTCATTTAAACCCAGAGAACTGAACTCTCTTCAACATGACGGAAAACCTACAAACTTCAACAAGAGTATTAAACTCTTCCTGTGTGAACTCAATTAAAACTGTCAGCTATCTTCTTTTACTGGCTCCTTCCGGCTCAAAGTGATCACTTACTAAGCCTTGAGGGGGGTGGGAGTATGTCCATGCCCTCTCCTTCCTACTCTCCTACACATCAAAGTAAAAAGGGGAAATTGTCGCAGTATAAGACATCAGACATCAGTAAGTTCAACCTCTCGGAGAAAACAAGGCTTTTCCGGAGCTGCAGCGAGCCAGGTTGACTTTAATGAGTCGACATCTGCAGAGAAGTACTACAGAAAACACCATGTCCACAAATACAATGAGGATGTTAGTAACTTGCTTATATTGTGTTCCTCTTTGTGTTTAAATATTACTTTAAAGACTAAACCCACAATCGCTGCATTTCTAACTGTTGCTTTGCTGCTATAGTGTTTGGTCACTCGACATGAGTCTAAACATTTTTCCAGTTTCTGCTCCTTGTGTATTTGCAGAGATTGACTCAGATGGCCTTTTGGATTGGAGGACCCTGGGAAACTGAGTCAGCTGACAGGACAGGGAGGTCTGTAGCAGCCCGTTTCTGTGGGCTTTGGCTTGGCCAGACGCCCACTGCACATCCAGAGAGTGACCGCAGCCTCAACAGCATAAACAATTCCCTTCTGTAAAATGGCCAAGAGGAACCTGAGAGCACCATTAGAAAGCAGGACTCGGGAGGAATTTTGAACGGCTGCAATTAAGACTAAAATTGGGAAAGTGGGAATACATTTCTGATTGTACTTGATAACAATCAGATTGTTTGATTAAAAAGTTGAAATAAAAGGTTTTCAAACACCTACAGTTCACTATGTAGGAGCAGGGTTGCTCTTCCTCATTCCTGTGGCTGCACTTCCTCATTTCTTTTATTAACAACAGCAGATTATCACATTTCAGTTACTTTATTCTCCAACTACTTGCATCTACAACAGACTATATGATTTAGAGGATTAATGCAGTGTATAAGCAGTGGCTCTGCCCATACTGACTCTTTAAACTTCAGAAACAGATCTGGCTTAAATTGATTCACTTCCAGATCACTTTACCAGAAAATGAGATTAGAATCAGAATTTTACTGATCCCTGCAGAGGAAATATATTAAGGCACAGCAGGAAAAACATAAAACCCAGTTTATTAAAGTGAAATGTTTCCCCTTATATCTAAAAATTGTGTGACCTTGTATGTTCAAATAAAGTGTGGCTTATTATTCAAACGACCCTGAAACATTATCTGAGCAGGACTTTCCTCTTTACAATTTGTGTTACGTGCGAGTGTCTTGGCATTCATCAGAGCATCTGGACAACAAATAATTATCTCTCTTCAGCAGCTGTTGATCTCATGTCTGTTCTACAGAAACAGAGGTGATGATATATGACAATTTCATTGCCTTTCTGTTAGGTGGGGACTTATTTAGACAAACAGGGGAAAATGGTAGATGAGTGCAATTAAACTGAATTAAAACATTGGGTAATGGAAGAGATTGAAAACAGCTCCTGGCAGAAGTTTACAGAAACTCATCATGGACACGTATGTCATTGAAATATTGGTCTTTCGGTGATCTTTTCTTTTCTGGAGCATAATGATTGCACTACGTGTATCTTTAATGGGAAAAGAAATTTTTCTGGTCTTTATTCGACAGTAACATGACAGGAATTGGGTTGTAGAGAGCGGGGAATGCCATGCAGGTGGGCGGGACTCGAAAACAGGCCATTCTTTAAAAATCATCACTGCATCCACTACTGCTTCTCACAAGTAACCTTTTGCTGTGACCTGCGGGAGCTGCAACATGCTCATCAAATGGTATTTTAGAAGCCACACCCACTACCTAATAACCCTGACCCCAAGCAGATTACATGTGGGAGCCATTTCTAAACAACCACTGACTCCACACTCATCCTTTCGATCATTAGTGAGGTAAAGTACATTTAAGTTTAGCTACTTTCCCAAAGTCTGAGGAAAAACTCTCAGAGGATATGAAACCACTCAGGAGCCACCAAGGCGCAGGCCAGCTGCCAGGTCTGCTGTGAACCGGCAACTGAAGCCGCTGTGTGACTGTCAAGATCAAGAGTTTTACATCATGATGGACTAAATGGCAACCATCAAAATTATAATGCCTGACAGTGTCAGGAGTTTCAAAATGTTCAGAATTAGGCTACCTCAAATTCCTAAGCAAGTAACATTTGGCTTAAGTGTAATTGCCTCACTGACATGAAAGAAAAACATTTTCTTTTACTCTTTTCTACAAAAGTTTAAAAGAATTAATTAAAGTTGCGAAATCAGTGGTCATGATGAGTGTCCATGAATAAGAACTGTAGATAAAAATGAAAAAGATATTAAAAAAGTTCATGTCCCGTTCAGTTCGACTCGAGTCAGCTCAACCATACGCGATTAGATTTGAACATCAGCTGAACAAGGCTGCCTTGTCACGGCTTGGCGGCATTTTCTTGTTCTGAGAGACTTGAGGTCCTGTGTCGAGCCAGAAAGCTCCCACTTGATTTTCTTAAATTAACAAAGCAAGCCTGGCCTCTCGTTTTAAGAAGACCACTTCCAGCCAAAATGGGGCTGTTGACATATTTTTCATAGGCTAAAATATGTCCTTATGGGATCACGCACGACAGCTTGCTGAGTGAATATAATCTGAAAAGAAGTTAATTGGCTTTGTCTTTCATGTAAATTCACTTGCAAAAAGATGTAGCTAAATAAAACAGTAATAAGTGGTTAGAACAACTTTTCAGTCCAAAAAGGCATCATCTCGATGAAGCCTTCAGTCACCAGCTACTCTATCCAGCAGAAAACATCGTCCATCTTTTAACCACCTCTTTCTTTTCTGGATTTGAATCCATTTCTTTTTCTCATATCCATATCAAACTGGCCCCATTTTCATGTTTCAACTCATTTGTACATCAGCCCCTCTTTATGTTTCCTACTTTCAAAAAAACTTAACATCCGGCATGTGTCTTTTTGCTCCAGGAAATATCCTGTGTGCTGTTGATGTAATATTTGTGCATCATAACACCGACTTTGATCAATGTTGAAAAGACAGAAAGAAATTCTAAAGGGGTGACGACATAAAGAAAACAAAAAACAAGCGGAAATCTGAAATTATAACAATTCTTTAATTAATGATGCAATAAAGGGTGCTGTGGTGCAAGATGGGTTTCCTGCTTTTTCAGCTTGGAGATTTTGGTTAAATCCTGTTTGGGACACTTCCTTTGCTCTCTGAATCACAGTCTTATTTTGGGATGTGGTGCAGCTGTTGAAAACAGTTGCAGATGAGCTCACACTGCCTTTATTTTCACATCCAACTAAAACTTAAATGCAATCATCCAGCTTTAATATAACATATTCTGTCTACAGATCTTGTATGTCTACTATGTGCCCACTTACAACTGCCAATTCACCAGACAAAGTGACCAGTTTCTCCTGACTCATCTAATGACTCACACTCAGTCCACAGTTCACCAGTGACATGTTCAGCAGCTCAGCTAAATGTGCTTTGTAAATATGCCAGAAATGCTGCTCCCAACCAGCTCTATCCTTATTTATGCATATCCTTACTTAACATATTATCCTTACATTTTTACATAAAACAAATTACAAATTTGTACTTTGATTTAATTCTAATAGGTTAGCAAAGCTGTTATATTACATGTCCCTGGAATCACACCTGATACATTAAAAGGGATTCTCCTAAAATAACTGTGGATTTGAAAATAAGTAATCAAAGCGTATTAAATCTGCTTTTTAACAACTTTCTCTTCACTTTTATTCTGTAGTTTATCTGTATATATCTGCCTCAGACAACTCAAAAACGTTTAATGACATTTTCCTCTGTGAGACATCAAGTTACAAATTGCTGTTGATGATGATCTACAAAAATATTTTTTCATACTAAATCAGTTAATCTCTTCGAATGTCGTAAACCTTGTTGAGAACATGCATAGACAGTAATAATATAACAATTATGAAATCCAAGTTAACTTGCACGATATAGAAAACAAGATAAACTTACATAATTCCATTGTAAAAGAAAGTCTGGCAATCTTAAATTGTATCAAACTATTTAAAGCTCGTATGTGCTAGAATCTGTCTTCCACTTACAGAGCTGGAACTTCGTCTAAAAAGGAACTGATAACAAGAAGGAGAATTGGAACCAAAGACCAAAAATGACACTAAGATGATTGGATGACAGATATGTATATCTGCATCATCACACACAGAAGGGGCTTTTGGATGGCACGAAACAAGGCAAGAAGCACAGTTGAGTTTTACAAAAACAACGTCATATCTTTACATTAAAACAGGTCAAAGAACTGCTCTTTTATAATGAAAAATTGGTTTGTGTTTTCTCTGGTACAGCTATGTTTTTACTTTATTTTTCTCTCTTATTTATTCATTATCAAACCACTGTATTTTTAGCTAGCTGATGAATTTAAACTTGAAAGTGGAAAAGGATGTATTGTGAAGAAAAACAAACAAACAATGCAAACATCTTCCTTGCTTGAGGGGACATATTTGGATTTCTGAAGAGACCGCCAACCCAGAAAGTCCGGCCTATGAGGAAAACATTAATTTTTCATGTTTGTCTTGTTCTGTTTATTTTACTCAGCTGTTAACTTCAAATTTCCAGTTTTTATACGTACATTTTCTGACCTTGCACACTGGAAATGCTTTAGATTGGATTTATTTAAGAAGAAATAAACATACTTTAACCCCCTATAACTCATTAATAACTTTTTTTGTTGTCAAACCTCCAATAATCAGGTTTTACATGCTGCCCAATGCATAGATAGGTACTCCAACCATTTGCAGTTTTTCTTAAAGAAATTTAATCTGCAAGTATTTTACAAGAATTGACACTGAAGGAGTCACATACGATTTCCTTGTTCCACAAAGCCTTTACTAATGTGTTACTAGCAGATAAATTATCTTATGGCAGGACCTGAATAAAAGA
This sequence comes from Craterocephalus amniculus, assembly GCA_036024015.1. NCBI lineage: Eukaryota > Metazoa > Chordata > Actinopteri > Atheriniformes > Atherinidae > Craterocephalus > Craterocephalus amniculus. The sequence goes on from JAVQJG010173287.1 coordinate 52,315, forward strand.
TCAAACATCAATTTAATAGGCTTTTGATTGCCATTGGCAGGCACAAGTGTGCTAGGTTTAACTGTAGGGCAAGGACTGAGCTGACATGGCTGGATTAATTCAAGCTGTGTTTTGATGTTACTGCCATAGAAACCACAGTATAACAAATCCAGTGTCAACGTGACAACAGAAAGGAGGCTGTGTGTCTCATATAGGCACTAATTGAAAGAAGTGGACAAAAGAATAGCAGCCTTTGAAAGAATATACACAAGCTGAAAGATAAGCCATTTAGTGTTATATTTTAGCACAACACCAACCATCCCCTGGGTTTCCCCTGGTTTCAGTATTTCTATGAATAACCTCTTAACAAGAGAGGTAGCTGATATGAAAAAGTGCAGCTGAGACATATATACAGAATATTCATATGTACAGAAGGTGTTTAATGAGATCATGCGTTACTACAGGAAGTGTTCTGCAGGGTGCATGAAAAACATTTTCAGGTCTGACTCAAGGTTGTGTGAAGCTTTAAGGTCGTTAGATTCTACTGAGTTGAAGTGTTGTTTTTTTTTTCCTTCAGGGAAATAAAAATAACATATCAGAACTGATTGCTGCTACCATGGGGCCGATCGGCCAAGTTTGATCAATTTGGTTGATACGAGGAAGATAATTTAAAAGCAAACAACGAAAAGAAAACAGAAGCTCTGACTTTAAGGGAAAATATGAAGGCAAGCGGTCACAGCCTGGACGAAGGACACACCAAGCTAAAAAGTGCAGAAAGAATTTGACAGCAGTTTTATCTCAAAACACCGGAAGCAAATCCCAGTATGCCCACAGCAAATCCACAGGTTTAAGCACTGGCTTTTCCAAAGATGCAAATACCAAAGATGGTGCATGTAAATAGTCACTTCTCAAGAGTACTTCGACTTTCTTTTTCACGTTTTTCACCAGGTATTTTTTCTAACCAATTTTTTCATTGTTTGTCTATATTCATCTCACATCCGAAACCTTTCATGACACTTATTTATAGCAGTTCATGTATCTTCAGGTCTGTGCTAGCACAGTTACACAACTCACAGCTCAAACTGACTAATGGCCATTAAAAATCCAAGGAAATCTTTGTCATTTGCAGGAAGGAACCTTAATCTACAAGAGTGGCTCCTTGTTTGGAGTGCAGTGCAGGTTTTAATAACCTGTTCTCACCTACCACCATCATGTATGCTTCCTTGGTCAGAAACACACAGCATTCCATATCAGCACACAAAGAGCATCATATTCAAAAAACAAAAACCATGTGCAAGTAATTAACAGCACCGGTTCAGAGTTGGTTCAACTTGCAAGCCTTTGAAGGACTGGTATGTTTGAGTTTAAAACTCATTGTAGTTATTTGGGACTTCTGTGGAACATAACAAAGTATCAAAGGAGCTTATTTCCTCACAACACTATTTGTGTCTGTTTCCACTATTAGCTTTCACAGGAGCCATTTGCTTGTGTATTTATAAGTAGTTTCTAATGAATTAAAGTTAAACTTGCCTGAATGTAAACAAGTCATTTTTATTTCATCTGCTTATTTTGCAATAACTAGATCAATAAATTGAGGAGGTGAAAAAAAATTGATGAATAGTGACATCGCTGGCTTTAAACTGTAGATATAATTGGGCATTATTTGGGCATTACTACAAATTATAGTTATGATGCTTCAGATGGCTTTTGCAGGTTAAGGTAAAGGAGTACTGTGTAACTTTTGGCCACTAGGGGCACTTAAAAATCATCAATTATTACTCACATTAGGCTAAGATTTGAGTCAGAAGTTTGATCAAAACACTTAAACATTTTAACCAAAACACTTCAATATCGTTTAAAGCGGAAATGTGTTTCCGTCAACATGTAAAAGTGTTTCTGTTGTATAAATGCTTTGTAATTCCAGGCCACCGTACAAAATGACAATATACAGATAAAATTTACATCTAAAGTTTGTCACTAAGTGAATTTAGGAGAAAAAAAGACTAAACCAACATTAAGTGAATATGACTTTGATACTTTGTATCAAAGGTGTGTAGAGAAAGCAAGTCAATTATAACATATAAGCTCTAACAACTTTAATCTAAGACACCATTTACAGCTGTTTGCTCTCCCCCAAGCACCAAAAGAAGTTGCACTAGATTTGCTAAATCACAACAAACAACTCTGTAACCCTCCCTTGTTCTTGCGTTTCTCAGAAATGCACACAGAGATGAAGAATCTGTCAGCCTTGGGCATGAGGAGACTTAGAGGAGACTTCCACCTCCTCTTCTCAATCCACCAGCCTGCATGAAACTCTCCATCATCTCCATCTCCACCTCCCCACAGTCGTGCCCTGCAGGTCAAAGTCTGTCACCCTGGTCTTGTGTTGTGGGAGGTGTGTGTATAACTTTGTGTGGGCATTAACCATCAGTGATTTTTCAATTAAGATTCACTGCTTTGTGATAAACAGATCCAAGTTTAGGAAAAACAGGAAGCTTTACAAGCGGTCTCCGTTTGACAAGAGACAAAGTGACAGAATAGAAACAGCTGCTGACAAAAAGTAACTAGCAGGGCCGCCTTCAAGTCAACCACATAAAAGTCTCTCTGCTCACTTATTATCCCACAGAAAAGTGGCCGGGAGGGCTCCAGGCACAGTGCGGGTTAGTGAGCATGCACATGTGTGTGATTACAAGTGTTTCAGCTCCTTCAGTAAGGAGCGTTTCCATCAAAAGTGTACCTGGTGAGAAGCAAACACAATACGAGGCCAAACTGGAGCTCCTGTATCCAGCAATCAAAGACACGTTTGATGTGTTGAAAATGAGCGAGAGTGAGACCCCAAGGGCAAAAAAGTGCCAAACTCACACAGAGAGCCCCACTGCCAAAGAGCAGGAAGAATGTCTTTCTTTTCATCATTTTTATAGCCCAGTCCAGCTTCCTGTAATACCCTCGCTCCACTCACTCCCTGTTGGCAAGTTCATCCCATGACACACATAGAAGTGAACCAGGACCCCATCACCAGCCCGGATGGCTTATATCTAAGCCTGCCACTGCTGAGCTGATGGCAGGTCAAAGTCAGCAGACCCCTAAAGCTAATACACTGCTGTGCTTCACTTGCATGTTTTTTTTGTTTGTTTTTTTATAACCTAACTATCTGTTCTTGAACCACTTCCACTCAGAAAATGCCACCAGTAGCGCTGTTTAAGTTTCCTCCATTCATCACTGTAATCTGTAACAGCATACATCACCAATCGGGTGCAGTATGTCACTCCTTCCTAACCTGTAAAACATGATACTCGCACTGATGTCGTCACACTTTGCAAAAAAGTGGGAATTTACACATTAAAATCAAATTCTTTTTTGCTCAGGATGGTTTCAAACTAGATGAGTGAACCAGAAAAGAACCTCTGTTGGTGCTTACTTCTAACAGGTAAATACATTTAAAGGTTATCACTAATATACCTAATAAAAATATGCATTTGTTTAGTTCAATAACTTAAAATTCCCAAAGAAAAGCATTTTTGAAGTAATAAAAAGCTATGACACTTTCCTAACCTAAGAGTCTTGATGCCTTAACCTAACCCAGTTGTTTAGTTTACTAAGCCTAACCAAAAAAAGTAACATAACTTATTCCAACTTTTAGGGGTAACAGAGGGAGGAAACATGAATGTCATCACTATACTGACAGACAAAAGCAACAACATCAAAATTTCAAGTTGTTTTCTGTGCTGTATACAAAACAAATACAATGGAGGATCAAGTAATTTGGAAAAACTGGTTGGAAAACAGGTAGAGTGATGTTCATACTGGTAAATATACACAGTATGCTAAATGCTTGCATGTGTTGCAATTTCTGGCATGTTAGACTAGACGCCTTTGCAGTCCCCTCTAACCACATCTGTGGCTTTTCGCATAAGTAGTATGGCCTCTTGTTGTACTGCATAAGAAAGTCCGGAAAAGGCTGTTCATACAAACTTTCTCAAGCAAAGAATTCTCATGTCTCGTCCCAGACATCAAAGCCAGACACAGCTGAACTGTAAAAGACTGTTTTTCAAATAAATCTGCCACTGATTCAAATGTGTCCATCAACGCATCTGTCTTTCTGGCTCCATTTAACTCGGATTCTGGCTCTAATCACAGAATCAGATCATTGTTGGAGAAGACTACAGATGCCTTAGGCAAGAAAAGAGAGCCATCATCGTGGATTGAGTTTCTTTTCTGGGTCAAACCCAGCTATAAAGAACAGGAAGCTAGTGAAACTGACAAGCTTTACCCTGAAAATGATAGGATCCATAATAACATGGGAGGTAAAACAAGCAAAGGCGCAAGACAGAAAGCACTGATTGATGAGGAAAGAATATGAACCAAATAGGGTCTTACAATAATAAACACATGACTTCACTCCTATTTGGGAAAAATTTCAGATTTTTATACACTGTATGTTTTATTTAAGTCATTGTTGAGGAAAGAATGGCATGTTTCTGTTTATTACTTTTATCAACTAATGAAGAAACAGTTAAGATGCCTGTTGGTTTATCAAGCCCTATCATAGACATTTAATCAATATTTACACCACTTTGATAATTTAGTCATTTAGTGGCCTGCAAGTAGTGGGCCTGAAACAGCATAGCCCTAACATAGCCCAAAAGGTCAAATCAGCCCAAGCAAAGCTCCAGGTGGTTTCAACAATTTGATCCTCCTCTCTGATGCAAGGTGTGAAAATCAGTGACATGAGCAGCTGGGTCATCCCTCAAGATGAAAGCCTGAATGAGTCAGGCTACAAATATTTGGAATCGAGAATACTAAACAATGCGATTCCTTTTCACTGGCTCCCATTGACTTTTCCCAGATTTCCCTTCCCCTGTGCAGCCCCTCCACCAGCTGTTAGAGTCTAATTCAATGTCCTGCTTCTGATAAGTTCAGCTGCCACAAGAGTACACGGCAGCATTGAACACACACAAGCTCTTTCTTCACAGTCTGGGCCTCCAGGTGCAAGTTTCTTCCCCCTGCATCACACTACCTGACAATGTCTTTCAACTTAAAACTCAAAATTGTGATCATAAACAAAACTCCTACCCGATAACCTGAAAATCAAATAAATCTGCAATACTGTGAGTGCAATTCTCCCTTACTTAGACAATCACTGCAATCCCCATAAACATCCGCACATGACCATAGCATGCATGCACTGTCTCCATATGATTTACAGTTGATTTCATTAGCAATTTGTCCATCATGAGTAAATATGACCTCCTCAGTCAAGAAAGCAGACACATTCAATTAAATAAATATGAATGAAATTAAAGCTGGGACCAACAAAAAATCTGTTTTATAGTTATAAAATGATGAATGAATGAACGGTCACATGATCGGCGGTTGAATGACCAACACAAAGCTTCCACCTCTCATTAAATCTCCTCACAGGAAACATTATACACTGGACACCTCTGCATTTAGCTTCTTGCAGCATGAACTATTTACTCTGGGAGACTGTGGGAGTAAACAGAAGAGGCCGTCTAGTCAGCTGGTGGACAGGAATGTGGCAGCAAGACTGTTTTCTTTCAAACTGTGGTGATTTCATTCTCGTTTGACTGGTCGCCATTGTTTCCAGTCCAGAAAGCTGCTTCTTTGGGCCATCCAGACCAGTGAAGGCAGGAGGGTTCATAGAGTCCAAATAAAGGTCAATCAATCCATTTGATTTCAACACACTGGTTCAGACTCTTTGTTTATGTTGAACAGGCAGTATTAAATTGGCCTTGCTCATCCCTCATGAACAAATAACCACAGGAATTTTAAGAATGCTGTGAGAACAATAACGCAGCTTTTGGACTTTATCAGTGGCCACAGTGTAAGCCATTTCACAGACCCCACTTGGATAAATCTGCATATCCTAGGATCCAACTTCAGTTTGAGGTGGTGTTAAGACTGATGCTCACAACTTTCAGTTGGCAGGTGAACGACCAGTACAACCAGCAGAACTCTACATTCATAAATTCATTTCATCTCGCCTGAAGACGCGTGGCTTCTGTTTCAAAGTTTGTTTGTTGTCGATGTCGGCAACAACAGCTGCTTTACTGAATTTCAGTGCAATTGCACCCCAAAAAACAAAACCGTGTCATGCATTAGATCATTCTGAGGTAGGCTGTTTTTTTGCAAATCGATTCCCACCAAAGTGTAATGCAGTGGCCGCAATGAAGTCTTTTCCACAGCGATTTCGTAAGCAACCACTGCCCGCAGCCCAGTGATATAAAAACCATTTCCAAACCTACCTTTGTGCTTCTCCATTCCCTCGCACGGACTCTCGCGCTTTCAGCCGCTTTTACTCCTCTCATACACCGAAGCGATCCCAAAAGTTTGAGTGATGGGAAGGCAGCTTTGGCCAAGCCTCTTGTGCTCAACAACGCACCGACTGAGCCCCACAGCGTTTGTTGAGACAGAACAACAGCGGTCTCTGCTTCTTCCTAATCAGTTTGCAGTTTTTCTTTTACCTCCTACCCCTCCCAGTCGGCAGCATCCAGACAGAAAGAAGCTTTCGTCCTTTTTTCACAGTGGGAACCCTCAGTGAGGTGTCATTCAAAGATTCCCCGGGGTCCCATCAGCGTTGTTGAACTATATTTATGTTCTTAACCGTGTTTAACCACAATACTTCAGGGAACCCAGCAGCTCAACGAACATAACTTGATGCGACTTTAATTTGTTTCTGTACCGAAGAAATGGATCCTGATAGATTCTGGGGGAAAAGTAAGTTTAATGGAATTTGAGGGTTCTGTGTTTTCCAGATCGACTACTGCACGAAGACAAAACAGCTGACACGGTCGACTTAAAGTAATTATCTCTTCCTTATGTTGCAGTTTTAAGCCTTATTATTGTCTCTCGCGCAGCAGAAAATTGTGGTTCCCTGCTTTAAGAATCGAGCACCCCCGCGGGAGAACCGTGACCTGGTGGAGGTATGAGAGGAATGTCATGCAGAGAAACACAACGCGCTCTGGAAGATTATTAAAACGCATGACATGGATCCCAGTGTTTTAAGCTTTGCATGAAGCCTATACTTAACTAGGGCGAGGGCACGTGCACGCAGACGTGCGACTCTTTGTTAACTTTACATTTAATGCAGCCCGGACAACATAGATGATGGGGTGTGTGTGAAAAGCCACACACAGCTAGAACTTGGGGCAGGTGGTAATGATATGATGTAATCCGATGCTGGTTGATGATATTCTTCCCAACAGCAGCAGACAGGAATGGAGAGGTGGGAGGGATAGGTACATGGGTGTTGCAATAAATCTTTAATGAGGCAACAAATCCCCTCCCCCTGACACAAAATATGTCTTTACGTCATAAAGTCCTGCAACTGTATGTTTGCTGTCGTCCAGTACACAACATGAAGTTCCTTTGTAAGCCCAGTATTCCTGATATTCACACGAAGCTGACGCTGAAACAACTGGTAATGAAAAATATGTAGGTTAGGGATCATCATAATCTTTAAAAGAAAAAATTAGCAATAAAATAAGTCCTATCAGCAAATAAGACAATGTAAACAAGTAGCATGGGTATCTGTTGTGTCCTAGTTGTTTTACTTTGCCATGAAATTTAAAAGATTAAGATTTCCTGGTAAAGTTAATGAAATTTACAAGAGTGGTTTCAAACACCGACAACTTATTAAACCTTCCAAGAGAGATTTCACCAGGACAGAGCTGATCAAGACCAATATAAGACCAGAAAAGCAAAAGCAGTTTATCAGGTTGTGTGGAATATGGCAAGAGTCTTGTTTTATTTCCCAACTTGGCTCAGATTAAACCACAGTAAACGGTTTATTTCAGACTTAGTAGGCACTTTAGGACAGAGATATAAATCACATTTCAGTTCCTCACACCCTCGCACAAGCCTATGAATTTTAAATTATTTGACCTTAACTTCTTTTATGGATATACATGTTAAACTAAACTAGACTAAAGACCAGACCCAGAAAAGAGAGTTTGTAACTGAAATTTGTTTATGTAACCTTTAAATGTTAGGTTGATGTCCCTCTCAGCAGACTTTGGTTCCTGAACAACAATACAAACTGTCAACTTAAAGTTTAGATTTAAAAGCTATAGACTTGATTGTTTTTGAGATTGTAGACCTATGATGCCTCATACCTTATAATGTTCACAAAATAAAGATACAATCAGTGTGTAAAATCAATTACAGCTAAACAGACCACTAATTCAGATTTAAGAACAAAAGAAATGAAAGGATGACACTCAAACATTTGGTCAAGGTAAGACCATCTGTATTTACCTCAAGAAACAATTTGTTGCACAGACAGCAGTAAATATAACAATGCACAGCAAACAGTTTCGCCTGCACATACCTGTCCATGCATACAACAAAGAAGTGCTTTTCTAAGCCGCTGATTTCTTGGATCTACTGCTTCTGCATCCTGGCAGGTTTTATCTACAGCCAAATGGAAGAAACTGAACTCAGGGTGAGTATAGGGTCAAACAGGACTGACCAGGTCATCTTTGTTACTCTGACACTGCACAGGTGGTTGAGAAGTCATTTAGAGTTGTGTCAGCAAATAAAAGATAAATACTGAACCACAAAGTTGAAACGTTTCATTTCTGAGTTTCCCATAAAAGAACAAGTGCTGATGGAGCTTAGTGACAACACCACTAACAGTAACACAACTGTGGGAAGAGTAGGGGGAGGCTTGTCCCTTCTTTTGTTTTGAACATGAGTGTCTCTGCTGCATTAATTCTCAAAAGGACCATTGTTTTGTCAGTTTCCATCGTCATTGTATCAGAACAGAATTAAAGAATAAATTTGTAAACCTGATACATTACATTTCATTGTAACTTTGATGCTCTTTTGTACAAACACACAAAAGTGTATAAAGAAAACAAATAAATTAAGAGATATTTGCCACAAAGTATATATATTTTTCAGAGGAAGTTTCAATGTCCATGTGCAATATTCTATTTACATAGATTGGATTTCAGGTAAACCACTGCCAATGCAATGGTATTTATTTACAGTGGGAATGTAGTAAGATAAGTGATAAGCTGCTTATGTCCAACAGTTCACCAACGATCAAGATTTTTATTAGTCATTCTCAAAGTTTCTATGCACATATGTTAATATAAAAGAGGGCAAGTGAAATATGGGTTCACCTTCGGGTACAAAATCTGCAAAGTTGCAACGTCAACCCATAAAACGCCTTTATTCAAAAGCATCACTGTGCTATTGGCCCACCTGAAATAAAAGATGAGTAGCTTTTTGTCATAGTAACAAATTTGGATTAATTAACTGACTGACTTGAGTTGACTTGGACTCTTAGAACAAGGCCTTGAAGAGGTGGGAAATAATTCAGAACTTTCTGACATAGAGGTACAAGTGCTACATATGAACCTTCATATGAACCTTTCCATAAATCTTAGAAGTACTGCTCTTTGTGTGTCTGCTACACAGGAACATATTGAAATTGACGGAGCTCTTTTAATGGGGTCTTTTTTAGCCTCCAGAAGTGAGAAATCTAATAATAGCAGGAATTTGAGCTTTCCAAATGGGAGAAAACCCATCTGTGACAAATTGTATAAAAATGGCAAAGAATGTGTGATTTCCATAGGTCTGGTTGACATAACCAGTCCTGTCTCTTGACCCATTGTATCTGGGATACGCTCCAGACCCCCTTTGGGCCTGAACAGAATAAATCAGTTATGAAAAATGGATGCATGACCTTGTTAATGCTTGCTTCATAAATAAAATGTTTGCAAATCTTTTGGAAATGAATATAGAAAAATAAAATTGGGCAGGGGCTGCACGGTGGTGTAGTGGTTAGCACTGCGGGCTCACATTGAGAAGGCAGCGGGTTCGAGTCCCAAGTTGGTCAGGAGCCAGAGGCTGATTCTGGCTGAGGAGGGGCTTGAAACTGTGGCCTTCCTGTGTGGAGTTTGCATGTTCTCCCCGTGTATGCGTGGGTTCTCACCGGGTACTCCGGCTTCCTCCCACTGTCCAAAGACATG
>JAVQJG010173288.1:0-10922 GCA_036024015.1 Craterocephalus amniculus
GTCAGGGACGCAGGACGCATACCTAACAACATCACTGACTTATCAGAGTCCCACAAGTCCCACAACGCATTGGCCAGCCCTATGCGTTGAGAAGTGTCCCCAATCATGTCTTGACTTAACATGACTGAGCTTATGATCGTTTTCATTTTGTTGGTCACAGATATCTCAAGTCTTAAATCTTCTGTGACTGAATCATTCATATTTTTCTTTCTTCTTCTGTATATGGATGAAACTATCAAAAAGTATAATCCAACAAATTAACCAGCAACAGCTTCAGTATTCTGTTCAATTGCTCCTTCATAGTTTCAAGTGTGCATCTTTCTACTTTTCAAGGTAAAGATTTAATCTCTAACTCCCTCTTATGGTATTCAGACTTACCTGAACCCATCCCAACAACATAGATTGTCTCTCCGCATCCCTCATCAATCAGTTCCCTCAGGTGCCGTAGTAATGAATCGTATTGTTCCCCCGATGGACTCACAAGAACCAGCTGAAATATGAAAGACAGGGAAAGAAACAACAATGGCAAACTTGAAAAGTGCATTGTAACAAGTTCAAAAACAGGGGAAATTAAGGAAAATGGTGACCAAGAAAAGTAACAGTAATAATCTGTAAAATAAATGCTCTATTCTCAAAAGGAGCAAATATGGGCAGATCATCTACAGTCTGTCAAAGAGCGAGAGAGTAAAAACACTGAAATATTTTAAAACAATGTTAATGAAACAGCGACTTAAAGGTATTTGATAAGGTATTACATAATTTCTTTAAAATCTGAAGGAATTTCAGTACAATAAGGGTGAAAGCCACTGGGAGGTCTGTGACCTCCAGTCTTTCAGATGGCACCGCATTGAACAGTCATTCATCAATGGCTGATATGACCACATGAACAAGAGATTAATGTGGGAAACTTTTGCTAAGCACTATAATATAGAAACACATTTACAAATTCCATTTAGAAGTTTATGTTTGTTCAAAGGCAGTCTCAACGTATCTGGGTTCAGAGGCATTTTGAATCTTTTTTTCTATTGTAGTCCAGGCCAAAGAGAAGAACTTGTTTGCAAAAAGTGCAAAATCTAGGCTTTGTGACAACTTCTGTACAACATCGCTGTTGATATTAACAATTTACCTGTCGAAGGAAACAGTTTGCAGCATTAGTGCAGGACAGTACAATGAGATTTTAGGACAGCATGCTGCCTTCAAACCATCTTTCCCAGGGACATTTGTACATTGTGATACAAGACAATGCAAAACCACATTTTCAAAGCATTACAAAGAAATGCCTGCAGAAAGGAAAGTAAAGTTACTGGACTGATCTGTAAGCAGGTCTGATCTGTCATAGAATGTTTGGAGGCACTAAAACAAATCTTACACGCCTTTAAAAGGTGTCTGCTGGAAGAAAAGAATTTGGTGGGGGTGGTAATTGCTTAATACTACATATTAAAAGAGTTGTGTGAAGGAGTAGTAACATTTCACAATTGGTAAAAGCTTTAAGTTCCAACCTTTTCCCCCACAAAAAAATGTATTTCAGGTTTTAAATGCAGAAGATAATTGCTATAAGTAAAATTTAATTATAAGGGAGGCAAAACCCATCATGCGTCCCTGGTATTTTGCATCAACAGTGCAACATGCTCGGTTGTAACCACGTATGCAACATTTTTCCTCTCCGTTTTAAATTACTACCAGGCAATCGGTTAACAAATCAAAGCATAACAATGCTCCGCTGCATAACGTCTTAAAACTGCGGGGGAGGCCCACCTTGCTACTCAAATCTAGATGATCCGCGGACTCTCCGTTCGTACACTCGCTGTCTCCAAAGACCTCTCCATCGGTAGGATCCTCAGCACATCCCCGGTCTGGTGCAAACATACAGGCTGGCACTATGGACTCAGCTGTTGATATGGAACTCGGGCATACCGCTGGGTCTGTCGCCGTTAACGACGCCATCTCTGAATGGAGAAATAATACATACGCAACAACACAAAAGTAAACAAAGCTATAGCATCCAGTGCTTTGCTCTACCGGATAATCAATAGCTTTTATCAAAGCAGAAAGTTAAGTTGATAATCGGAGTAAGCTAGCTAATGTTAGCCAACAATAGAAGTTGAGTGTATAAATCAGAAGAAAATAACATTCTAAGTGATCACTACAGTTGTCAAACGTCGTCTAAATGTTGAGAATAATGTATGTCGGAGATATATAAAAAACAGAATTGTTTAATTCGCGCTTTAATAAATGAAAAATATACCAGAAGTTTGTGGCTAACAGTCAAGCTAACTTGGTTGTTTATTCTGACTTCGATTTCCAGGCTGGCACTGTGGACTTCAGACACGCCCATTACATAATAGACGGAGGGGATTGGCTAAGCCAGAGACGTCAATCCACGAAGACAATTTGCTGCATTTGGTGTAATTGGACAAACTCTATCCGTTCATGCTGCCGTTGAAAGTCTTTCTAACCGACCAACTTGTTCATGGGTTTTCATTTCTGACTTTCAAAGCTTACCTAAAGTTAGCTTTAGCCGAGCGGAGCATAACAATTTAAATCCAGAAGCTATAAGTGCTGACTCACCATTATAGTTTGTAAAAGCTTTCGTGTGCGTTTTTGAGCGCAAATGTGTTTCAAGTAGTTACGACGTTCTTGTACAGGAAGGACCAAACTAACTACATAATTGAATTTTCTCTGTATTAAGAACTAAAAACTTAAAGGCTACAATTTCCTATTTTCCTCCTCTACCCAGTAGGGAAAATACACAGTACACAGTGAATGCAGCATGGGGTGAAGCCACGCCCACTCCAAAACGACATATTTTGGAAACCCTCACTAGAAGTCCATGACACGTTGGCAGTGAATGTATTTTTTAACGATAATAACCAATTATTAGAAATGTCACTTGTGCTATAAAACACCTCTGGTCATCACATAAATACAGCAAACTAGAGTTCCCTGCAAAAGGAAGGACTATCAAAAGCTATTGCTTGCTATAAAGTTGCACTGCAATTTCTACACATAGACCGATCGCATTGACAATTATATCCTTCCAGCACATTCTCAGTGACACATTGTGTTTCGTCTGTCTCATATCACAGTACAATTATTTTTATAAGCTTGTATTTAAATGGAATACGCCGTCTTATCATGCTGTATGAGAAAATAATAAGCAACTAATTTTCCCCTAGACCCAATTATCTGCCATGAGCAGGCAATGAAAATGTATCTTTAGTTATTAAGAATATGATGTTAACTGCTTGCACAGTTGACTGGATGTTATCATTTATTCTGAGAACAACCTTTCACTTTAAAAAAGCAGAAACAACAATTGTGAAAAACAAAGTTTCAAGAGAATTTGTTCTTGAACTCATGTTATAACAGTGTATTTATGTGGATAGTGTACCATCCCTTTGCAAGACATTTATGATGATAAATAGCATGTAATATGAATTAGACTCGTAACAGAGTGGCTTTACTGCTGGGCAGGATCATTTATTTTGTCCCTGGTATGCTTCCTGTCCTCAGTGTCACCCAGCAGACTATATAAAGCACTCACCTGGCTGCAGAGCTTCCTCACTCAAGGTGCAACCCACTGAAGACAGTCAAGATGGTAAGGTCTTTCATTCATCGGGTATTTCTTTAATTTTAAGAAAATATTTGCACTTAGGTTGTTGTCTTTGGTAACTGTAATACTAAAGGTAATGGAATTAGCTAATTAGCCAATATTTTGGAATTAAACTTAAAATAATTAAAGCATCACTTGAAAATGCCAAATACACAGTTTTTATATAGATACAGCATTTTTTGCTTTACGAAAGGAAAACAAATTGGAACGGTGAATAAACTACATAACTATAATCCAAAGATTATTAATAAATTTACTGAAAATGGAAAATCTTTCCTAGATTCAAGTGGAGCTCTTTGGAGAGCCACAAACAGATTCGCCAGATTTTGTGAATTGCTGAAAAGTAATCAACACAAAAAATTAAAAGGATAATAATCATGTTTATTTTGTTATCATATAGGTTTTTTATTTTAATTTTTTGAGGATTTGTCAATGATTGACATCCTTTCGAGACTGAGAACCCTTGAATTTCTCATCTCTCTTGTGATGTCATTTGTTGAAGGTTTTTAAACAAAAAAAACTAGTATGAGCAAGCACGAGCAGTTAATTCTAGTCAGCAAATTAATTAGAAATTAACTTTGTCAGCACACAATGAACATAAAGATTAAATTGCTACTATAATGAAGATTTTTTTCAGCTTTAACTTGAGGACAGGAAATGCTCTGATGCTCTTATTTTCTTTGAGTAGGTCAGATTATTAAACTATAATATATTATAAGGCACCTTGTCTGTGTAGTTGGTAATAAACTAGTACTAATCTGTCATGGAGCGGTACAGACGGAGGTAACGATGGGTGTGGTACAGATATAGAGGCAAGGATGATAAAGGTTATGTTTGACTATCAGGTGACGCCAAGCACATAGATAGGAAGGATAGCTGTGAATTTAATGATTTATTAAGTAAACCAATTCACAGAATTCGAGGGACATTCTTAGTACCGCAGGGTATTTTCAACAAGTGTTTTATTACCTTTTTCTTTATCTATTGTTGTTCCATTTTTTTACAACCCTCTTTGTACTTCTACAAAGCTTTTATTACATCATTACATATAGAGGTAAGGCAGTGGTCCCTGTATAGTGTCCACACAACCACTTTAGTACAAAGTTCCAGTGTGAGTGTCTTTATATTTTTACCACCTCTACATGACATTCACATGTCAGTGAACAAATAAGAGTACCTTCCTGTTTCAGTCATTTTACAACCACTATTGTTTTATCCTGGTTGATCATCAACAGCACAGATAAGAGCAGCTAACTTCCCTCCTCTTATTACAGAGCCTGTATTCACATGTGGCTCTAAAATATTCCCACTACTACCTTCCTAAATTAATCATTATCTGTGTATCTTATCTCTGAAAACTTAGGTTGCCAAATCATGTTTGAAGATAAAAATGAGCTGTCCCTTTCATCTCTCCCCAAAGAGAGAATGGACACAACCTCTGGAAAGTTCGAACACAACTTATCAATAATTTCCCATGTCTTTCTGTCATGTTCCTTCACAGAAAATTCATGATCTGGCATTTAAGGAGGGGGTGGAGCTGAAGATCCGCGTCAGGCCCAAGGATGACTGCAGTCAGTAAGTCCACATCAGTCTGAAGAGGAGGTCGCATGCTGTTAAAGGGGTTAATGTTTCATTCATCTCTTCCTTTTTTTTTCGTCCAACCTCTCTTCCTGCCCCTGCTGCAGCTTTACCGTCAACATTGGCCATGATTCAGACAACATCGCGTTGCACTTCAACGCTCGCTTTGACCACTTAGGAGACAGCAACACCATCGTCTGCAACTCCTCGTCGGGGGGATGCTGGGGGGATGAGCACCGTGAGGGAGATTTTCCCTTCTCACGTGGGGAGGAATGCAAGGTGTGGTATAACACAGGGGTATCAGTCAAGCATTTGCAAAGTCCAACTTTTAGTCAGCACTCATTTGAATACAAGCTGCAAAAACAGAACAGTCATCATATCAATGAAATGAATGATTAAGTTTCCCAGTAATGTAAGTTAAAGCTTAAAGTATCCACATGACTTTGATATATCAACATCCCAGAAAACAGATAATGATAACGACATGTTTTTGTAGAATCTCTACCATTAATTTCAATGTCATTCAAAAATATTAAACAGAAAACAAACTGATTTTTTTTCTTCCTGCTGTGGACATCCCAAACATGACAACAAGTTCAACTTTCATTTTCTAAGTTATTTGATTTGGAAACAGCTCTGCTTACTATATGTTACAGAATATTTGCAGAACATCCTTGGCAATATAATGTATTTCCTGCAGCCATTTTAGATCATTTCACTATATCTTTCCCTATATGGACATTATTAGTGGGCGCTGGAGCACTGCGAGGTCAACAGATAAGCATGGATGAGAACATGGGACTATAAAACCTAATTGCTCCTGAGAGAGATAATGTTCCTGGAAGATTTGAGTAAAAGCAAGATATGAATGCTAAATAAACCGTTTCCCCGCTCTTCTTGTTTGTGTCTTTCAGTTTTACATCAACTTCAACAACGAGCAGTTTTACATCAAACTTCCTGATGGAAAGATGATGAACTTCCCCAACCGTCTGGGAGAGTTTAGGTACGATTACTTTAACGTCTGCGGTGATGTAGAGTTCAAAGGAGTCAAGAAGGCCTAATCTGCAAGCCCGACCTGAAGCATGTCCAATTTGTGCTCGCTGCTGAAAGAAATGTAAAAACATTACTGACAGGAGGCCTTATTGTTCATCTTTTGTCATTGTGAAAAATATAACTTGAAATGTAAACTGATGTTGTAATGAGAATAAACGGCCTGAAGATGGAGCCACACTTCTTACCTCATTGTGGAAGTTTATTGGGTGTCTTCATAAATGCTGTTTTCTGTCTTTTTGTCTAACAGGGACTGTGACTTAACAAGACATCACATTAAGTAAAATCAAGTCAGCTCTAAATATAGGGGATATACACTGACCACATTATAAAAGCCAGAACAGAGTTACAGTGGGAACCGAGCTGTTTGTTGAGCATTAAGGCCTGCTATGTGAGCGTGGTCAAAATGCAGAAGGAGAGAGCAGACAGCTGAGCGTAAAAGAGGTCGATGTGAAAAGACATACAATATTCAGCTCAAGTGAGATGAAGGGCTCTTTTTCGAGACAATTTGCAGGAGGACTCAAAAGACTCGTGTACCGAGACTGAGGAATGTAGCACGGCGCAACCACATTCTCTGCAAGGAGAGGAAATATTCTTTATGAGTTTGTGTATACATGTGTGTGTGTATGTGTGTTGTTAGTAGAGAAGAAACGCGTCAGTCCTTTCCTTTAAATTTCATTGTCAACAAAGTTTTTTTTCACAGCAGTTTCTACATCTCTGTGATCTCTGGTGACTTGATGAAACATTTTTAAAAAGTATATCTAGAGAACTTAATCTATTCAAGCTCAAACTTCTCTCTTAAATGAAAATGATCAGAAACACATCTTACTGACATTAATGTCAGAAGCATACCAATGGAACAGTGTTGTGTTGCTCTCCCTCCATAAGACTTACTGTAATTTTAACAAATATCCATTTGTTGATTGTTTTTATTCCTCTCACTTTTTAAGCTGTGCTTGCACATCATGTCTCATGAACATGACATTCATCATGTACAAAATGACTACAAAATAAACACATAATGCAGGAATTTAAAGGAATCGACCACATTCAGGAACTCATCAGAAATATGTGGATATTCTTTAAAGTCCAAGTTAAACCAGATTCATTTTTCTTCCTGTAACGTTACACCATCTTAACCTTCAGAGCCTCTGACCAAGAGAATGAACAATGCACGATGCACAAAAAAAAATCAATGACTGAAAGTATTCTATTGATATGATCTGCGATGTGTTTTCGCTTATTAATCATTAACCCCATCTTTCTGATGCCAAGGTGCAACATTTTGACGATTGACCTGCAAAGCCTACAGATTCAAAACCCAATCTGCATCAAACACTAAAACTGAGTTTGTTGGTGTGGCTTGTTGGTTCAAATCACATTTTCAAAGCATACAAAAACAAGAAACTGATTTAACTTATTCATGGAAAAGTTCAGCTGACCCACATTATTGATTACAAAGGATTTAAGCTTACCAAACAAAACGTTTGGCATTGAAGAGACAAAGTATCTACTCTGAAGCTGATGACTCAGACTTATTACAGCTGGGCCGTCCATGTTCATCCACTAAAGGTCCTGCATTGGGGTTGTCACCGCTGAACCGGGGTCCACCCTGCTTGACCCTGTAGATTGACCTTTCTGGGCTAAGTAATCTTTATAGTTACGAGTCAGCAGCGTGTACAGGAATGGATTGATGCAACTGTTCCCATAAGTCAGACATGTGACAAAGAAATTGACGTAATTATGAGAAGCTGGAGACAAAGTTTTGAGGGAGTCGGGAGAGAACAGTTTGGCAAGTTGCCATCCCCAAAAAGGTAAGAAACAAGCCCAATAAGCAACTACAATGCTCAAGATCATTGATACAACTTTTTGTTTGAGTCCTCTCCTCCGAACTGAGCGGCTGCTGCCTCCCAAACTAGCCTGCACAGTCCAGTAGCGCCTGGCCAGTCCGGCGTACAATCCAACGATTATCAACCCAGGGATTAAAACACTTGTGAAAAACAAGACTGTAATATAGGCCTTGAAGGCCTCAGGCGTCCATGTCGGGAAGCAGATTCTCTTAACCAGCCCGGCGGCAGTGGGTTTGCCCTCTCTGAGCCGGATCATTACCATCATGGGAAGTGTCAGAACGAAAGCCAACGCCCAGATGATCCCTGCTGCAAGCCGTCTTTTACGGGACGAGGATCTATGCGCGCTGAAGGGCTTGGCCACGGCACGGTACCGTTCCATGCTCATGGCAACCAGGATGAAGACGCTGGCGTGCATGGTGAGGAGGTCCAGACTCAGCAGGATGCGACAGCCGGCCTCGCCGAACAGCCAGTCGTGGGCAAAGTAGGTGCAGACAACAAAGGGGATGGTGGAGAGGTACAGCAGGTCGGCCAGGGCCAGGTTAGTGATGTACACGTACATAGAACCTGTGCGGCACAAAGCGGCTGAGCGCGTGATGACGAGTGTGTACGTGTTGCCTGCCACCCCCATGGCGCACATGACCATCAGTGTCACACCGAGCAGGGAAGTCACCCACAGGCCTCCACTGCTCCCAGCACCGCTACCAGCTCCTTGGGACGGTCCATCGTCAGCCCCTGGGCTCAGTCCAAGTCCCAGCTGGGGGGTGATGGAAGCATTAGGGGTGCAGTTCATCGCAGGGTTACAGATCAGAGATCGGAGGTCAGACAATGACCCTGAGATGCCGGATTACGCACTTCACACTCCTCGACGGCTGGTTCCCAAAATGAAAAGGGTTTCAAGTCCGTATAAACAATTCACAGGGTGAAGTGAAGTGGTAGCGGAATGTAAAGGGAGTCAAATAAGCATTTCTGAGGATGCTTGGAAACAACTACCGTGGAAAGCAAAAATGTCAGGAAAGTTAATGAGGACAATAAATGTGGGGGACAGCAGCTGCATTGAGTCACACGGCAGATATAAGTTAAATACTCACATTCCTAGCAGCATCATTCCCAAAGTAACTGCAGTTTGCAGAGTGCTTTTCCACATAAAGTGCTTTCAAAATGCATGATCTCACAATTGTCTCCCTAAAGAAAAAAAAAAGACAGCTAAGATTCAATCCATCAACACGCCTCCGACATAAGAGCTGTTCTCAGTTACATAGAGAAATCTCTCTGCTGGTCTTAAGCTTAGGTGGAACTGACACGAGTCACTGAGGAGCAGCAGGGAGGGGATGTGTCTTCCACATGGACAAACTGTGCTTGAAGTCTCTGATAGAAAACTCCTGCAGTGCCGAGAAGCGCTTGAGGGAACTTCAGTTGTAGACATCTCTGGATCGGTCTACGCAGCAAGGTGGAGAGAAAAAAGAATCCACTTCTTTTCTGTTCAGCTCAGTAAATCTTAAACATTTAAACACAGTTGTGTGAAGCAGCTGTATTGCATCCAGTCATTGTGTTCCTTTTAGATTTCTGTTCTAATGCCATTAAAAGCATCATGGTCCAGATCCTTTGTTTTTATATTATCCATGATCGCCTCCTGAAGATCCTCTTTAACTCTGTGGCATCACCTGTTGGCAAATGAACCTCCAAAGTTTCTCCTTGAATCTTGAATCCAGTTTTGATGAAGCCCTGCCGTCTTTGAAGTTGTCTTGGTTGCAGTCCTCTCCTCCCTTCTCACATCTGTCCTCCCTCTTTCTCACCAAGGTGAAAAACTGGCATGGGCCTATAGATTTATGTGGTATTCCTCTCTGGCCTCAACCTGCTGTCTCTGAGCACCAAGGTGTAGTTTTAGACACCAAGAAACTGCTGGCAGGGGCAGCAGTCTGCAACTACACAAACACATGTTCAATAACCAAAAACATAACACATGCATGAGTCACCAGCGATGTGGGCTTGCTTTAAAAGTAGCACAAGTACTATAGGTTTTTTAATATTGAAACCTCATCATTTCAAGTCAATTCTGACCAATTTAGTTTTGCTGCAAATAACTTAAAATATCTTAATGGCATGACGTTATCTATCAAACACATATGTCATCCTCATCAACATCCGCCCCCCCGAGTTGACCTCAGGACACAAAATCCTTGCAATATTAAGAGAAATATTCATCAAGCCTTTATTAATGGTTATCAGTCATTTCATATTCTAAGTCAGATATGCTCAAGATATAATGAAAAAGAAAATGCAAACACAAAATGTTCTTGGCTAACCAGTGGTGTCGGACTGGGGGAGGGATAAATAGTAGTTTACCAAGGGCCCAAGCAGGAAACAGTGGAATGTCAATTTTTTTTGCGTGGTCCTACTTTCAAATTGAATGATGTCATAACAAAAGTCGAGCCGGCTGAACGAAGGGGCTGAGATACCGAAAATTGTATAGACAATAATTATAAGTGATCCATGAAGGCCCACTTATCCTGCTAGAATTGTGGAAAATGGTTTAGTTCACACCGGCACTGGTTACACAAAGTAGCCTACAGCCAGAGGATGAAGTCATGTATTCCCCTAAAAAAGTGTATGGTTCTGGATACTCAATGAGAGAAAAGCAGAAAAGCAGAGGGAGAGAAAATGAAGTGAGGGGCAGCGGCTTCTTCGTCATTTCTTTGAGAAGAGAGAAGCACCAGTATGGAATGATAGGAGTGCCACAATAAAGAATAAATGAGGAAAAGAATAAGATAATAAATGAGGGAATGTATACACATATACACAAAACTAATAAAGATATTATTTTATCCTTTTCC
>JAVQJG010173297.1:0-21024 GCA_036024015.1 Craterocephalus amniculus
TTTATATACAAATATATATATATTTATATACAGTTATATATATTTGTTTTGTAATGTTTTTTGTTTCCTACACCAGGGCGGTTGTGGGGTTGGTTTAGTCTGTTTGCTGTTTGTAAGCAGGATCCCTCTTAAAAGTTATGAAAGGATTTGCATGCATCTTTTACCCAATGTGGGGCATGACCCAGCTTAGAAGAGATTAATTTTTTATGTCAGCCAGGATCTGCATTCATTCTTTTTATTTTTTTTCCTTTTTTTAATAAAATGTATTTATTCCTTCATTCATTTTAGACTTGCCGGAGGTTTGTAGCCTCAGACTGCTCTTGTTTTCATTTTTATTGGAAAACTGCTTCGGGGATTCCTTCACTTTATCATTACTAAGAACACAGAAAGGCTTGTACCACATGATTTAACAAATCATGTGGTACAAGCCTTTCTGTGTAATGGGAAATCAATTCACCCAAAAGTCTTTATTTATTTATTTGTTTACTCATGTGTAAAGGAAAATTGTTAAATTCTTTAGGGAATGTATGCAAAAGTATATGTTAGTTCAATAGACGCTAATTCCATTTCATGCCAACGAGGGTCATCTTTTTCCTTTTTCCATCTTTTGGTGTTGTGGAATTGTCGTTTATGTAATTTTAACTATTCTGAAAACAACAAATTTTCGTGAATAAAATAAAAAAAAACTAACAAGTACTTATCAAACTCACTTTTTTACTCCAAATGAACTCAGTGTCTCGGGTTGTAGAACAGGTTGCTGGTTCTACTCCCACCCCAGTCAGTTGTCACTGTGTCCTTGGGCAAGACACCTTGCCCTCCTTACCTCCAGAATTGGCATTGCACTCAACTGTAAGTAGTTTTGAATAATAACATCCACCAAATAAGTAATGTAATAATAATTGTACTCTCTATAGCCCGGTGTAGACCATGTTACTATCAGTTTTTTTCTGTACCTTTGTATCTATTGCCCACCTTCAAAATACAGTTTTTTTAGTGACTTTATGCCTTCCATGTTGAAGGCTTTCACTTTCATGGATAACTGGAGTTTTAGCTTGAAACCCCTGGTTGTATGCAATGATTGGACATCTCATATACACTGACCTCCCCTTTGTTCACATGGCAACCGCCTATTAATGCTGATGCTCATTACCAGAACGTTTGACATGTTTGCACATAAATGTGCTCTTACATGCAGATTATCCTGACACCGATACATGGTTATGGACCAGACCTGGTTGGCTTTCCAGTCAACCCTGAGTAATATGTGGTTTTCACCAGAAAACAGTCCTATGGCTTCTGTTGCATTTAACTGAGCTGATTCACTTGTACATTGAATGGCAGGAAACTGTTATGTGACTTGTCATTCCTGACAGCAAAGCTGCAAAAAGCTGAGTGTTGTCATCTTGGAGATTTTGTAGCAGTCAAACCTGTGGGGATGTCACTTTAAGGAGAAGATGAGGGGAAATCCCTGTTGTTAAAAATACCCTTGTTCTTGTGTGCTTAGCCTAAGTTATGTTGCAGGCCTGCTGGATTTCTTGAGAGAACATAATCACTAGAGTTTTCATCTTCCCAGCCTCTAAAAATACATAAGTTCTAACCCATGCTGGCAAAGCGGTTTTAGATACGCCAACAGTCAACAATGGCAGCTTCTTTTTACTGACTGGTTCTGCTAGGGCTTCTGAACTGCATCAATATTGCTTGTGTCCCAGTAATAGACAGAACTCAAGCAAATATCACAGCAAATGATCTTATGAATCTTATGATTCCTATCTCCGCAGCACAGAACAATAAACATAAAAAGTTTGTCATTATCAGGTGAAAACTTTGATATTTTTCTCTCAGAAGTTGATGGTGACCAAACGCTGGAGCAAGATGACACTGAATCTACCTTTTCCTTCAAAGCTGCCTCAATTCTTTGAGGCAAATTATTCAAAAAGATGAAACAATTCCTCAAAGATTTTGCTCCACATTGACATGACAGCATCACAGAATGGCTGCAGGTTTGTCAGCTGGACATCTAAGATGAGAATCTCCCATTTCACCACATCCCAAAGGTGCTTTGGTTCCCAACCTGTTTCCCTTAAGGACCCCCTTCATGCAGGACCCCCTACCCCAACCCATGCTGAAATTTGCTTGGTTTTTTTTGCTTTTTTTGGGTGAGATTTCCCTGTCCTTTCCTGTCATACAGCCAAACCTTAATTAAGAACATTTTAACCTTGCTTTAAAAAAATTATCTTCTCTTTGGTGCTTCTAAGACATGTTTCGTTAATTAACTACCATCTGAATGTGGCAGCTGAAATCAAGACTCATCAGAGCAGGCAATGTTTTTCCAAACTTTTATTTTCCAATTTAGGTGATCCTCTGTGAATCATAGCCTGTGTGGACTCCTGCTGCTGTTTCCTGCCTGCTTCAAGGTTGGAAATTCAGATTGTACTCATACCTAAGTTGTAACCAGTGGCTACTTGAGTTACTGTTGTCTTTCTTTCATTTCTCGCATTCTTCTCTGACCCTTGACATCAACAACAGATTTCAGTCCAGACAACTGCTGCTCACTGGATGTTTTCTCTTTTTCAGACCATTCTCTGCAAACCAAAGATGCTTGAGTGTGTAAATGCCAGTAGATCCGCAATTTCAGAAATACTCAGACCAGCCTGTCTGCCATTAACAACAATGCTACATTCAATTTCACTTGAATCCCCTTTCATGCACATTTTGATGCTCAGTTTGAGTACAACAAGACTTCTTGACCATGTCCAGATGACTGAGAGTGACTATATAGCCAACCGTGGTAACTACAGTGTTCTCTTGGATCAAACAAGTTAACTTTGTAACTTAATCTCAACATAGCAGACTGGAATTTGCAAAAGACAAAAAAAAATCTGGTATTATTGATAAATTGCCATGACTCACATTTATATAAATAACACAATGATAGGAATAAAAAGCCGCCCCCTTTCAGGGTACCCCCAGTTAAGAGAGTGTACATTACTGGCTCGAAATCTGACAAACCCTCAGACGCCAATCAATATGATAAACCCTGGGCATTGCTAAGGATTGACCCATGTGTGCAGCAGTGTGACATTAACTCAAATACAAGCACATGCCTCTTCAGACGGCCGACCGTTTACGCATCATAACACAGCTGATTTGCCCCATGGCTTGACACTTGGTGTCCACTCCAATCACATTACCCTTCCCAGCCAGCCCAGCAGTGTGTGTTTGTCTGCACCAGAGTGTTTACATGCACTGAGTTCATCTAGATTCTGCTGTTATTCTGTTGTGCTTTCAGCAACATAATTTGTCACTACGTGTAAAGTGTTAAGCTGAGGAAGAAAGCTGAGGGCAACAGGATGGAAGGAAAAGTGTGTCATGGATTTTGACGGGGAAGCTCGTTTTTTTGGCTTTGTTTTTCTTTCCTGTTTTTCTAAGAAGAAGGTCATGCTGGGCTATACTTAGAAAACTCTATGCGGCCTTTTAGAGCGCAATCTTAGCCGAAAATAAATTTATGCTTTTAAATAGTATTCTGCTTGAGGATTCGAGCATTTCTAATGATATATCGCATCTTGCAACCTAGTAAATCCCCAACAAACAGCCCTACATTTCCCAAAAAACGCTTTTTGGTGGGGTTTCTCAGAAGATGAATCCCCTCTTAAATCAAACTGGCCTCATCCCAGCTCTGTGCAAGAAAACCCCCATAAACTCCCCATTAAAAAGACCTGCGGGCCAAACCACAGTCCCCCACTGCATTCAGATGGCTGTTGTTTGCAATGGCAGAGGCACAACATGAGAGGGTCTGGGGTTTAAGGCAGCTACTAGTTTGAATGTCACATGAGAAGGACATTAAGACAAAAGACTTCATGGTAACAGGCAGACATGAAAGTCGAGGTGAAACACACCCTGTAGTTACGTTAAAATTGTGAGATTTACTGTGGGGAATCATGCATGCAGCCAAGGATGTATGGGCAGATGTAAGATATACACCAGATGGAAGCAGACAGACACACTCATTCTGCGTCCGCTCTGAGCTATTTTGGGGCCGAGGGAAGAAAACGGTCTGACTTGGCAAGAGTAAATATGTGCACTTGTATAAGCAGTGGGTCTCTGGATGTAAGAGGGAAGTATGGAGCTTGGCTCATGTTTGGTGTGGTGACCCACTTTTCTTTGCATCTGGACCTGATAAGGTTTATTCATAGCAGGAACGGGAAGGAAATGTAGACGTTGACGTCTCTATCCATCTTGATTTAGACTCATTTTGAAACTTGAAAGCAGCATTTCAGAGTTAATCTATAATGAAATTTTAATTTTTGGAAAAGATTCTCAGTTCATCATAGCTCCAAACAGCTCTGTCATAAACTTGAAATTTCCTCATGTGGTCAAGTTTGGATCTCTTTCCAGATCTGTAACTCTTCTTCCAGCACACAACAGTATTTTCAAGAATAAGGTCAAGAATTAAGCTTTATCGAAGCAACTGGACAAAATAATACCATAGCTTCTCTGACTGGATCACTTGTTTCTTTAAAGGTCACTGCTGTCAAGATAGTTTGCTCTTCGTCAATATGAAAAATCTGTGTCAGAATTGTATCAGAGTTAAGCTCTAGATAAAAGGCTTACCAAAGATTAATTTGCCTTTCCAAGTAAATCCACTGGAAGCAGCTATTTCATAGAGTGGTAATCAGACAAATCTGAGAATTTCATTTACTCTGATTTAAGGCATCTTTCTGTTGACACAATGGCTACAAGGAGAAGCCTGTCAATCACTTTGTAAACAACCAAGTTTTATACAAATAATTGTGGATGACGTTGCATAAATGGAACTGGATTAATTTTGTTGTGCCAAAATTTAAATATGTGGCACTCAGAGTGACAAAACACCAAATTGTCAAATTTATCTCGGGGTACCAGCACTGAAAATCAAACTGCTAATCTTTGAGTTGAAGGATTAGTTTTTCTACAAGCTTTGTTCCAATTTATTATGCTGCTGCATTGTTAGGATCCCTGATGCACAAATACAATGTTTTTTATTTTAGTTTTTTAGCAAAGTGCAGGGTAAACAAAGAAAACCAGGTTTTCTTCTTTTTTGTCTTTTTTTTTTCAATTGTTTGCTAAACCTAGTTAAATAGATTTTGGATGCATTTACATTGCTCTGATTGGTGCACTTTAAACAAACCCTTTTCTGCTTCAGGAGATTGTATCATTAATTTTATTCACACTCTGGTGTGGTCCAAAGAAGCAAACTGGACTTCTTCAAAACCAGGGGTCTCGGTTTGTTTTCAATTGATCACTAGTGTAGTTCACTTACAGCATAAAAGCAAATGGACTATCTAATAAACCAAAGATAATAAGCAATGTCATCAGAGCACAACATGCTGGAATGCTCACTGCATCTCTTGTTGTTCATACTGGACAATTTCTTATTAAAATCATATTAGGTTTTAATAGCCAAAGTAAAACAGAAACACCATGACTGCATAAACTTATTTCTCCTGCAATCAGAAAAGTAGGATTTCCATTTGTTCCAAGCAATCAGCTGGGTCTTCCCCTTCCCTCTTCTTCTTTTCTTTGTTAGTGGTTGTACTGGGGAATATATCCTCAAGCAAGCAGTTGTTGTTATTGCGCAACATAGCGCAGAATATTTAATCTACTTCTGTAAAGTGTAGTGTAAAACAAACCAAATCAAGTGAAGGTGCAACATTTTTTAAAGATACCCAGCATATTCAAGTTGCGTCCCCTTGCATAAGCCCAACCAAACTGGCTAGAAATTATAGAAAAATTAAATCAAGGTATACTGTAATAAAGATCTGTTTTTTTCTTATGTCTGTCATGCATTCTAAGGGTTAAAACAAATAACAGCATCACAGAACAGGCAGGAAAACAAATGTTTGTATGAGGACAGGTTTTTGAGGCATGTTGAAAGTAACTTCATTGAGAATCATAGTCTCAAGGCCTTCTTATCACATTTAACACATAACATTTTGGGTTCTGTGGCCAAGCTAAACACATTACCTTACTTTAAACTTAATTTTCATTCCTGTTGCTGTTACCTTCAGCTTTCACTCACCATTGTTAATATAGTTACTGTTAGGCAATGTAAAGTAATTGGACAGTGTTGGGAAAACATCATGGTTTAAGTTAAATTAGATGATATTGTACCACTTACACATCTCCTTTATTTGATTTAAATGTTAACTCTGGTTCTCTCTTTTTAACATTAAAAAATTTTGTTACTAAGAAACTTATGCATACAAACAAAAAAGATGCATGAATTATCAACCCAAAAGAAAAAAAAAGGAACGTGATTGTTTCATGATTGGCTGTGAAACAATTATAAGCAAAGCCCATATTAATGAATGCAAAACAGACTGGGATGTTTTAAAAGATTTAGTCTTGGTCTTGGCTTGCTTAAAAAGCCAATATTTTAACTATCAGGTTAAATGTAGCTTTTAAAATAGACAAGTTTGATAAGTTTCCATGTAATTAATCATTCATGTGTTAAATGGGTGGAGCTACAGTACTGTGGAGGTGATTAGCATTAGCTTGACAAAACTTAGAACATGCAAGAGCTCTTTGATCCAAAGATGTAGGTCAGCTAGTCCTGAGTCCAAACTAAACATGGAGAAGCAGCTTATGCTGTCATCAGTTATACTAAGTGTGGAGCTACAGCATGCACAAAATAATTAGATTTAACCTAACAAAACTTTGGAAGCTAAGTAAACTTGATATTGGCTCTTTTAAAGGGTTTTGTCTAAGTTAATCTTAGTATTTCTGTTAGAAGAGTTGGACTATACAGACCCACGTAGTTAAACACAGCTGACAGGATGATGTGCGCTATTTTCCATCATGGTCTTAGCTAGCGAACTAACAAGTAGGCTTTAAAACCTCCTGTTCTCTCATTACATATGTAAGTGTTTTATCTAGGGTAGGTAAAAGCAAGAATAATAGTCCTTCATTTGTTTTTGTTTTTTGGTTCTGTTGTGTGTAATCTCTTTGTAGCCCACTTGTGGTATCAGAGCAGGACCTTTTTTTCAGTGTATGAATTGAGATGGCTAAAGGCCCATTTATGCTCGATGCAGATGATGGATACGCACACGCACGGAAAGTTTCGTCCGTCTTCTGCGTCAATCCCGTGCGTTTTTGGCGCGTTTTCAGGCTCCTTGGGCATCCGTCACTCGACGCAGAAGACGGAGTTATACTACTGGAAACAGTGGTGGCAGTGTTGAGCATAGTGGAGCAGAAACAAGCCAGGGAAGAAGAAGAAGATAAACAGGAAGAAGAAAACCACAGAAGAAGAATGAAGACAGCGAAAAACACATTAGAAGTTGCTCAAGCTTTTGAAATAAAGTTCTACAAGTGTTCACGGTGTGTTGGTGGTTAGAGACAACTTAATAGCAACCAATCAATGTTTGAATCTAACGAGTTCACAATAAACTCAGCACAGAGGTTAGCCGTAGCAACAGAAGTGACGCGTGGAAGTATGAAGGCAGCGACGCATGAACACGTTTAGAACGGATGCCCCAAATTACGTCCGTCAGGGAGCATAAATGGGCCTTAAGACAACATTTGGGCCTAGTTAGCTAGGCTTTAAAACGGTTTAAAACATAACTAATACTTTTCAGAGTTAAAAAATGCATTTATTCAAAATGACAGCATGACTGCGCTCTTCAAAAAAATCATTCAGTTATGGGAATTCGTTTGACACAACGCATCCATGAAATCATGAAGTCCTGTGTACTTTGTTGACTTACAGAATGGAGGCAATTATCTTAAAAAAACTTTGGAAGCTATCATTTAGCAGAAGCTTTTATCCAAAGTGACTTACATTTGAGAGAACAACACAAGCATAAAATCAAAGAGTAGGATACAGCAGGAACAGGTGGACTGTTGGTCGTCAATGTCAAGTGCTAAGATCGTGCTAAGTGCTTAGCTAACCTGGCTAAGTGAATCTTTATATCTACATTATTAAAACTGAGCAGTTTAACACACCTGATGGATGTGAGTTGAACTATTTAGCTAGTAAAATAGCTTAGCTAGCAAAACCCCTCAGATCCTCCCATATATCAGTTTCTTTATTTATAGATCTACATCCAAAACACAACAGATAGTCCTTCATAGATTAAAAGTAAGGGCTGACAACTCATAATATATCAACAAATACTTTGTAAAGAAAACTAAATTAACTCTTGAAATGCCTGAACCATAATTCTCACTGAACTGCCCAACATGGATTTTAGTCCCGCTTCTTGTACTAGATTTGTCTTCAAACCCTAGGGCCAACATGTTCACCACAGGATAAAGACATTGTTAATGTGACTGAGGTATGATGCTTTGGAGACTGACTTCAACAACCACAGAGGGTCCCAAGGGAGCCACCATGATGTAAGCCAGACATATTTGTTTCACTATTACTATCGATCTGGGTTTGGTGTCGATACTGGCACTTGGGGAAAAATGATCAGACATAGTCAGGTGGACTCAGATAGAATGCAGTCGGTCCATGCATGAAAGGAAATGCACTGAAAGTCTACACACACACGCTCACATAGCTGCCTCAACATACAGTAGATCCTAGAAAGTCTCCACCGCTCCACTCTTATAAAATAAAAACACACACTTGCATCGAGTTGAGTGGTGCTGATGCAGACACAACTGAGCAAGAGATGCCGAAACAACTGAGCAAGAGATGCCGAAACCTCCCCTCCACACACACACAGACACACACCTCCCCTCCTCCTCCTCCGCCTCCTCCCCCCTCCTCTCTCTCCATACAGCCAAAAGCCAGAGCAGACAGATAAGCAGAGAGCCAGAGACGGACTAATCCTCCCACAGTGAGAGACGTTTTGGATGGTGGGTGATGAAAATCAAACTGAACTGACAGAGAAAGGGGAGGATGAGCAAAGAGGAGAGAGAGGCTGGATGGATGGGGAGGGACTGGAGGCAAAAGGGTAAAAGTAAAGCGAGGACGCAGATTAGCAAAAGGTGAGGACGAAAAGCATTTTTTTCCTCCCCCCACCACCCGTCGCTTTCAGTGTGATAATAGGGTTAGTTATGGATTCAATCCAGCAAGTAAAAAAAAAAAAAAAAACTGCCTCCTCGCCGTTGCATCTTTTTTTTTTCCTTGATAAATGTTCCTATTTTCCAAGCAAGCCTCTCCTCCCGTTTGCCTGCTTACCCATCTCTCCATCATTCCCGCCCATCCTCGAATGCTCAACCCCACCACCCCCCCACCCCCTCTCCTCTCCCTCTCTCTCAGTTCCTCTCATCGTCTGACTGAGGCTGATGTAGGTCAGTGCGTCTGGAGCCTGTCTGGAGCTGCAGAGAGCCTTAGAGCCTGGTCCTCATCTACCCCCATGATGGCTGCCTCCGCCGCCCGACCCAAGGACAGCGCTCCCTGGGCTATGTGAGGACAGGACCGTCACCGCCTGACCTGACTTGCCCTGGAGTAGGATGTGCTTGCCGTATGAGGGAAGAGGAGGGAGGAAAAGGAAGGAGGAGGGAGGGAGGGGCTGTGCAGGCTGAAACTAGGGAGTTTAAATCCACTATATGTTGTTATAAACGAATGACATGGAGAGGCAGAGCAAAAGTATGCCGGAGGTTGAGGCGATGCAAGCACAGCAGTCGTCGCTCCGTCTCCTAGCTTTTAGGGCGGGGGGGGGGGACATCCATGTAACGCCGCCTTTGCATCCTCCTTCCAACGCTCTCGCTACTGTGTTCATGGCTCTACTTGCAACCTAACCTCATCATGATGCGTTTTTTTTTTGTTTGTTTTTTTTTACAGCCACCGCCATTTTATGCAGAAACTGCAGCGACCCAGCAAACTCCGAACTCCATAACAAAGCGTAACAGCTGTGTCCGTTTTCTCTTCTCTTGCAGTATTTCCACGGCGTGTTGCTCCGTTCGGATCCAGCTTCGACAGATGCCCCCGCCTCCCAAAAAAGCCGGATCAACCAAAAAAGTGTCTTCCAACTCTCGTTTGCCCACTTCCCGCTCGACAGAGACCAACAAGCGCGTGGACTTTTCCAAAAGTGCACAGAGCTCTGTTTACGACCTTAGCATCTTCTGGTTCTGCTCAGCTCTTCCTTCCTCTAGCTTCATTCTTCGCTCCCTCTCACTCCTCTGGCTTTAAGACAATACCACTCCCCCCCTCAAAACAACAAAAAAGTGATCGTTGTATCAGAGTGCAGCTACTGCGACAGTGTCTGAGTGTGTGTCTGCGCTCTCGATTTGTCTCTGCAGCACGTCTGGGTCCTGCAGTGGGTACTCTGGTGCTTGGCTGGCTCTGTCTAGCCGTGGGTTTGTGTGCATCGCCTTGACACAGCAAACCATCTGACCTGCAGCGTCACTACCCAGAGACAGGGATGTTGGGAATTCCCGGGGCGTGGCGTTGCTGGCCTGACTATCCCTCGCAGTTTCCCTGAATCCCTTTGCTTTTTAACCCCTAGTTCGTCTGAACCGTCACTTTTCCTTTTGATGTTTTCTTTTATTTTAACATATGCAGCTGCTTTCGTCTTCCTGCTCCATGATGTCACTCTCTGTTTTGCCTCGGGCTTGTTCATGTTGTCAGGAATGCTCTGTGTGTCTCTGAGTTCATGTGACATTTACTTTTATGGATTGTAATATCTGAAGAAAGGAAGAAGTGGGGTCTAGTTTTGCTGTCTCTGAACAGAAATACAAGCAGTGCCAACTTCTTGGTGTAGGAAAGTAGCCTTTTATAAACCAGCAGTTTTTTTAAAGGCTTTTTTTATGAGTTTGCATTAAATTATATGATGTTTCTTGTTATTTTGAATAGGATTAAAGAAGGAAGGAAGGCAGTAATGTAACACCTCGTTCTGGTTTTATTCCTGGTTATCAAAGTTGAGGAAGAAACAAAGAGTGGTAGGTACTGTACGTTCCAGTGCAACTTAAAAATAACCGACTTTGTTAGTGTTGTGTAAGGGCTGACAGCAGTAGGTGGGTGATATGGTGAGATGGCCACCTGCACTGTCTGCCACATCCACACAAAACACCGAGGGGGACAGACTGGCTGGATGAGTCACAGGCAGAGAGAGAGAGAGAGAGCGAGCGAGCGAGAGAGAGGGACAGTGTGTGTATGCAAATCAGTGCTTACTCTTCAGTTTTTCTGTTTAACTGCAGGGTAGACGGGGACTTCCCACTGGTTTTCAAACTTTTCAATCCCTGGAAAAGGTCCAAATTCAGTTAGGGCCGCTTGCACATGTGTGCACACACACAGACACACAAAGGCCTCATTGTGTTTGACCCTCCTGATGACGAGCGGGCAGGTCAAAGTGGCGCGTCATTCCAAGGCAGTAGCAAAAGGCAAGTACATGGTAATGAGTACCTCTGCGCTCCCCCCCTCTGTCCTCCAGTTCCCCTATCTCTCCGCTCTCTGGTATTTAGATCCTTAATCTCATAACTCACTTTTTACGACAGTGTGACGACCGTGTTCACCCCCCCTTTTTTTTTTTTACTATTTTCCTTCAGCTCCCAGTGCAGTCATGAAGGCCTCAGTTACAATAAAGCCCAACTGCATGTGAGGAAGCCTGCCTCCACACTCTGAGCGCAGTCGCATGCTGCTTTCTCATTTAGCCCTGGGGTTGCTCCAGGGTTAGCTCCACATTTCAGGTTAATGTTGATGTTTTATTAAAAAAGCTGCATATTAAACACAGTGTCGGTCTCCTTCGAAATCATGGAAACCGTCATTTTAATTTCTTTTTTCTTTCAAATTTAAGAAACTACACAAAGATTTTAAGCATCTCACAGTTAGCTACCCCACCAAAAAAATCAATTCAACATTTTTTTTTTGCCCCTTTTCATAAAAATGTCCATAAGCATCCTTGAATACCCCCCACCAGGTTAACATGAGTTCAATGCCACACACGTTCAACACTCTCACAGTGACACCGTCCCTTAAAGCGTCAGCACGGCTCCAGACAAAAAGCTGAGGCTTCTTTGGAGGTGCACACGTGGCCCGTGCACGGAGGAGCATCTGCCTGACAGCTGCCTCTCCCACATCAGATAAGATTACAGGTAGACCTGCTACACCTGTTTAAACAAACCCCTACCTCATGCACAGCACCGTGTCTGTGTGTGTGTGTGTGTGTTTGTGTGTGTGTGTGTGTGTGTGTCTGTGTGTGTGTTAAGGAGATAGACAGAGATAGTAGACTAATCCAGCTGCAGGTGCGCGCTTGTAATTGGGGCAGCTAAAGATACAGACTGGCGAAGGACCTCATTATTATTTATGTGCCTGATTTATGTAAGCACTGAATGGGAAGGGGTTGGGGGGTTAAAGAGGTTGAGTTTGCATTTTTAAAGAGTCTATGATGCATCTTGAGTTGATATAAATGGTAAGAATAAAAAAAAGTGCAGCTAAAGTGATGAGCTTCGCTCTTTATTGCCTTTTTTAGAATCCATTTATTGATCAGCTGTCAGTCTAATGTACATTAGGATAAAAGATGATGACATCATCCCGATGATTCAGTGACAGCAGCTCAAAAGCAGATGATTTACAGGGCATGGATGAATCTGATGTACATGTTAACACACAAACACACGTAAACACAATGTATGCCTGCTTTCCCTTTTGGCTCTAGCCTGACATCTAGCGACTCGGCTGCAATGTGATCTTACATGACACTGACATGTTAACATAATGGGGGGCTGTGAAGGAGGAGGAATCTGGAGCCTGAGTGAGGGGTGGCACGGATGCACAGCTTCTCTTTAAAAAAAACTCCTAATGATTCTCCTTCGTGCGTCTGGCTCACCACAGCGCGCTGATGTGGAGGGGGTAAATAAAAGCATGCATCAGCCTCCCGTGATGTCATGATTGGTAAATAACAGGTTTGGGTGAGTTATGCTGCCGGACTGACACAACATGTTGCTCCTCTTTTTATGTTTTCTCAGCACTTCCTTGCCACCGCACATTACGCACGGCCTAATTTTAGTCAGGACTCATCCACATGAAACCAATGTGGTCCTCCGTTTATCCTTGTAAGCTGCAACCGGGGCAAGGACGCTACAGCGTGTTCCTTTAAAGAATACACACATACACACACTCAAAGTTCCTCTTTCTTCCAGTGGAGTCTGACAGGAATGAGGTCAGACGCACGGATCCTCATTGCACATTATTATTATTATTACCCATCCTTTTTTTCATTATTCGGCCAATAGGAGGTGAGGAGGCGTGTTTTTTGTGGAAATTCAGGATGGAGACAGGTGCTGATTGGCCTATAAGTCTCGCATGAACATTATATAAAGGCGGGGCTGCCGTTGTTGTGTTTACAGTAATATTACAGAGCGCACAGGAAACAGGGAGACTATGAGAAAGCGCAGCCGCTCCATTCAACCACATGGTTCCTCAGCCGCACAGACAAGCTGCGCTGCAGACAGCCAGGTTCACATAAGGGACTGCTGTTACCCACAGCGGCGCATTTTCAGCCTTTCAGGGCGAGTTTTCAGCCGCACAGGCAGCTGAGAGTTAAGAGAGTCGTTTCACCGGTAAAAGTTGAGAGAATCGAGATTCCCTTGCAACGGGCTGAACTGAAATAGGACAGAGTAAACTTGGATGAACTTTCTTAGACTTGTACCCAGCCGTCTGCTTCCGAAGCGCCTGAAATAACAAGAGAGGAATACTTTTTTCCCCCTTTACTGCAGTTCAACTTTGTCAGAGCGCCGCACTGAGCTGAGTGCCTCCGGACACTCGGAGGAAGAGATGGTGCAGCATATGAGCCAGACAGAGAGCGCCCACGCTCACTCTCCCGGTGGGGACTCCACGGACACTGGAGAAATGGACTTGGAGATGGATGCCTCTTCGATCTCAGAATCTCCTTCCTCCAGGGAGCGGAGCGACTTGGCGTGGTGCAAAACTCCAACGGGGCACATCAAGAGACCCATGAACGCGTTCATGGTGTGGTCGCAGATCGAGAGGCGGAAGATTATGGAGCAGTCGCCGGACATGCACAACGCGGAGATCTCCAAGCGGCTTGGGAAGCGCTGGAAGCTGCTCAAAGACACAGACAAGATCCCGTTCATCCGCGAGGCGGAGCGGCTCCGGCTCAAACACATGGCCGACTACCCTGACTACAAGTACCGGCCCAGGAAGAAGGTCAAGTCGGGGAGCGGAGCGAGTAAGCAGGCGGAGCGCGGGGAGAAAAGCGGAGAGCGCAGCTCCAAAACCGGCGTGAAAAGGAGCCCCGCGTCCAAGGGAGTGAGTAGGACGCACAAGCAAGGGAGCAACAAGAGTGCTCCGGGACAAGACCACGCTTCTCCCGGTGACCACCAGTCGCTCTTCAAATCCAGGTCAGTGTCCGGCGCCAGGCAGATCCCGGAGAAGCGCACGGGAGAGGCGAGGCGCGTCCACATGTTCAGCGGGACGGGCAGTTTGGAGAGCGGGCCCCCATCAGTGGGTGTCCCGGCCAGTCCCACCCTGAGCAGCTCAGCCGAGTCCAGCGACCCGCTCAGCCTGTATGAGGAGCAGAGCCCCGGCTCCAGCGAGTCCACACACACCGCGCGCCTCAGGTACGCCCGCGCGTCCTCCCCCACACCGTCAGCCTCTCACTCTTCCTCCTCCATCTCCTCCACATCATCGGATGAGGAGTTTGAAGATGAGCGGCTCGATTTGAACCCGAGTCCTGGGTTCGAAAGCATGTCTCTGGGCGGCATGGGCTTCTCCGACGCAGAGCTGGACCGGGACTTGGACTGGAGCTTCGGGGAGTGCGGGGCGGGATCTCACTTCGACTTCTCCGACTACTGCACCCCGGAGGTCAGCGAGATGATCTCAGGAGAGTGGTTGGAGTCCACCATCTCCAACCTAGTGTTCACCTACTGAAGGAGCAACGGTGAAGTGGCACCGAGATGCCCCCTCCCATGTTTGGACTCTTCTAAATCCCCCCTATTTCCAAGACAGGCGTGCGCGTCTATACCACAATATTTCCTCAATTTTTTCACTGAACGAGGAAGAGTGAAAACAGGAAAGGTGGCCTGTGCGCACGTTGAAGCCCAGGTACGCGCCGCTCACAGACTTGGACAGCTCTTGACGGGAGCGCGCAGACAGGGGGTGGGGGGGATGCTTAGTTTGCATTTGGACAGAGAGTAGGAGTGAATGTAAGCAAAGAGCGGAGAAAACGCACGGACTCAAACGCGAATCCGCAGAGGATGAGGACTGAGATTGAACTTTGAATCTTTGATGTTTGTCCTGGTCGGGGAGGGGGGGCACTAGCTGGAGAGGCCATCATGTTTTTTTTTTCTTTTTCTCCTTTTTTCTTTTTAAGATGCAACAAATTCACACTGACCACCGAAGTTGCTGTCCAGGTGTAGATTCAGTTTATTTGTATCCCCCCTCTCCAAACTCAACAGTTTCGACATCAACACGCATGCCCTCCATGGCGAGGAGGATTTTGTTGTCATTAAATGCGTAAAAAATGTTAATTTGCTGCGTAATTACGCATTCGTGTATGTGTATGTGTGTGTGTGAGTGTGTGTGAGTGAGACCATAGGACACAATTCACGATCACCAGCTTCTCTCTCAACGGCAGGACTTAAAAGACTGACTCAAAAAACAAAAAAAAACTTTTTTTTACACACTCAGTGCACAATTCAGGACCAATGTTCCCCGATGCGCATCTTTTCTGCCTAATGCTTCAACTTTCTAGTTCCTGTGTCAGTTCTTCTTTCTTTTTTTATATCGATGTATTTATACCGGCCAAACTTTTTTATACATAGAAGTATTGTTCTCGTACAGGTCTCGTTTGTGTTTGTGCACATACACCTGTCTGTATCCAGCGCGGAAGGGCTAGAAGTGTCTCTTATTTAAAAAAAAATGTCTGACTTCTCTCACTTTTAAGGAGATTTGAGTGTGTCATGATTTTCTACTTGTATTTTTGTACAAAATCTATAGACAAAATGGGTGGGTGGGTTTTTTCGGGGGAGGGTTGGGGGTGTTGGGTTTCCGGAGTGTGGAGCAGCCTACATTGTTTGCATCAACATTGGTGTTTTTTAGTGCAGAGAGGGGGTTTGTTTGGCACAATCTGACCTCACACAGTGTTTACAGTATTTACCCACATGCTTCTTAATGGCGCAGTGACTCCAGTTTCACCAGCCAAGTAAACAAAGCGCCACTGAGGTTCCAACTATTGAGTGGTGACTTGTGTTTCCACTACACACAGACCTACAAGTTTCTGAGTGAAAGATCCCAGAAAGTCTCTGTCTGGATAGAGCTAATACCTCTGTGTGCTTCTTATTTTGTTTTTCTTTTATTATTATTATTATTGTTTGTTGGTTTTGTTTTACTTTTTTTATATCAAGATAAGTTTTATTTGAACCACTGGATGGAATTACACACTCATTCCACTTTGCCTAGACTTTGGAGGGAGGGAGATGTATGAAGTGCTTCATCTGTTATTGCGCAAATTGCATCGAAAAAATAGTATTTAACCTTTCTGTACCTGTTGGCTACGTATAGCAGGCTAATTGTTTTTCCTATATTATGGCATGGCAAATAGCATTTGTATTTCAGATTCAGGTATATGTAGCTATAGCTGTTGTGTTTAAGATTTTTAAAAGAATAATAACATGAAGATATTTATGTAAACTGACTGTACTATAAGCAAAGATTGTGTGTTTTTATGTATGATGACGATGATGATGATCAACGACAGGCACTAGGACAGCCATCTTTGGACATCCTTATGTTGAAGATGATTGTGGTCCAGGAGTTTCCTCTGTTTTTTTTCTTCTTTTTCTTTTTAAAAAAAAGCAACTTTGACACCTTTTTTTTTTTCTATTGCCCCTTTCCTTTTCTTTTTCCATTCATTTGTGCAATATGTTGTGTATGATCACGTTTTGTCCAATCATGCCAATATCATTTGATGTCTTTTGCTCAAAAACCAGCCAATGTTTGGGTCAATCACTGCCTCTCAGACCTCTGTACAGATTGTTGTTTTTTTTTTTCTCTCTTTTTTAAATTTGTTCTTTTTTCTTCTTCCGAGAAGGAAATAAAATCAGCTGGAACTGAAATGTGCACAGTCTTTAACTTGTGTTGTTTTTTTTTCCACCAGCTGAAACACCAACATCTGGTTAGATAATGATCACAAGGGGAATATAAGACAATATTGGTTACATAAAAAAAATAAATAAATAAATAAAAAAGATAAGCTTCAAAGCTGCAGCCTTTTCTTTAAAAAAAGTCAGATGTTTACTTTCTGTTTCCCTTCTGCTTCAGGCTGCGAATCAATAGGCAAGGATGTGAATCGATGTGAGTGGCTTCCCTCTCCCCCTCACACTCCGTCTGATTCTACACGTGCAGAAAACGTGGCTGCCATGGAAACACTGTATCCAAGAGAGAGGTTGCAATCCACTGGGGAGTAGCACAGCACTTATATATAAATGTGTGTGTGTGTGTGTGTTGGGGGGGATAAGGGACACAGACTGATCCATCAGGGCGGGGTGGATGGGTAGGTGTGTGTTCGGAGGGATGGCAGACATTTCTGCAAGGCATGACTGGAATAAAGGAGGAGGAGGAGGCGTGTGTGACTGTCTGTGGGTGTGTGTGTGTGTGCGCGCCAAATGAAGAGAGGGAGGTTGTAGGAGGAGAGAGAAGTGCATGTGTGTGTGTGTGTGTGAGGGGGGGTGTTTGTCTGTCCTGGTGGATTGTGCAGGAGACTGCTCCCAAATCCAATTAATTCCTTCTGGATGCATTCATTTGTCTGGTACATCTGACGAGAAGGACCCAGAGAGGGACCCCTAAGGTACAGTATTTAGTGTGTATCAATTTACGCCCTATTCCACAAGAGACATTGGTAATTATTTCCATCTCTTTCTCTCTGTCAGGAGAGCAGGGTCGTCTCCAGTTTTCCTCTGACATCTCCAGCTCGGTAATGAGAAAGATAAGGCATGGTCATCACACACCGTCCCAAAGACAAGACACCAGCACCCCACCCCCCTCCCGCAACTCCCCATCCCCATCATGTCTGCAATAAGCATGACATCACGGCAGGAAATAAATGGAGTGAGGTGTCCCTGTTTTTCAGGAAGAAGGGTTCCTCACATGTTCACACATTGACCCACATAAAGATGTGTGCGTGAGCACCGCTGCACACTTAACCTTCATGTCTGATTACTCCAGTTTGTTTGTCTTCTTGAACTTGAGTGATACTGACAAGATTGAGTCAGAGTGTCAGCTTAACACGCGAGCCGAACGGAAACGTCACTTATGTCAATGCGCAGCAAGTCGGCAATTTCTTCTTAATCACATCACATACATGCTGCGTTGCCTCATTTCAGAGATCAATGTTCCCTTTATTCTGCTCTATTTATCAAACAGTTGGGATTATTTTACAGATTCAGGTTGTATAAACATGATAAAACACCATAAAACATACTGTCAACTTAAACTAGTCACCCCTGACCTTTAAGTCTCCTGTCATGTCTTTTTAAATTGCAAAGAAAACTAGGATCAGATGATGCAATTCATTGAAATATGTGTTAACCTAAATATAAATACAGAATTTAAGGCAAAAACAGAATTTTAACAAGCTAAAAAAAAGTCAATATTTGTTCTGAGCTGCTTCATTCTTCAACATGGTCTGCAGATGATCTTTTTTTCATGTGTTTTAGTGTTGAGGAATAGTTCATCAGGCTTCTTGTAAGATTTTAAAAACTCTTATGTGGGTGTTTCTGTGTTTATGTTCTGTTCTTTGTTAAAATAATCACACTCTGCTATAATAATAATATGACCTGAGCTCTGTGGTATTTATCGCTCCATCAGACAAGTTGCCAGTGATTTTCAGTTGAGCTTTAGTGTCATTTGACATGTCTCAGGGTTTTGTTTCCCTTAAAGAATCATTTCTTGATAACAGTTCATTCATGGACACATTTCTGGTGAAGCTTTGACAAACAGTAGATGAATAAGTTGAAGGTTCAGAAATGGCAAATAAGTGGCAAGTCCTGCCACGTGAATGTCAGCACAGAATTTTTCCAGGACCTTTCATTGTAACAGGATGCTAGCATCCCAGTCATCCAGGTCAGAGTAAGAACTTGAATAAAGGCAACTGGACTTCTATTTCCTGCTTTTTGAAGACGTTTCACTGCTCATCCGAAGGATTTCTTCAGCCTTTCTGATGAGCGGTGAAACGTCTTCAAGAAGCAGGAAATCGAAGTCCAGTTGCCTTTATTCAAGGATTCTAACAGGATGAGCAACACAAAAGACGCAGTGGTTTTATGGTTGACTTTTTCACACACATAAATATTTAAATAAACATGACTTGGGGTTTCAAAGTTCAGCAGTACTTCTCAAACTTATTTCAACACAGATTTGGTCATTTAGAAGTCAATTATTAGACAATTATAAAACTCAGATTTAACTTCTGACCTGAAGTTGTGAACCATTCTCTGAACCGCTTAATCCAAGTGGGTGTGCTATCCCAGCTATCAACGGGCGAGAGGCGGGGTACACCTAGGACTTGCCTGGACAGGTCGCCAGTCTGTCATGGAGCCAACATGGAGAGACAGACAACACTCACTCCTAGGGAGAACCCATGCACACACGGGGAGAACATGCAAACTCATGCAAAGGACAGGAAGACCACAGTTTCAAACCCCTCCGCAGCCGGAACCAGGCTCCGACTTGGGACCGACTTGGGAATCGAACCGGCGGCCTTCTCACTGTGCGGTAACCTTCTCACAGTGCTAACCACTACACCACCGTGCAGCCCAAGTTGTGAACCTGAAATCTGGAAACCAAACCACAAAAAATGATAGAGTTCATGCTATATTTTCTGTGAGATAACATTATCAGCAATAAATCACACAATAGAGACGTTGTGGTGTTATTTGAAAAATAAAACATTGTGAAACTTTACAAATGAGATGTATTTACTCATGTAATAAGCGTCAGACACCTGTAGGCTATTACACTTCCAGGTAATATTGCAGGATTTATTTCCACTCTGAGAGAAGCAGATGAGAATCCTCCTTGAATATCGCAAAGAAGTAAGATAAACACACCACAAGCTGATAGTGATAGGCAACAGCGAGTCCCTATGGGAGCATCATATGGAATACAAGCCGATAAAAACAAAACAAATATATAACTTGAAATCAATACAAACGTGCTCCTGAACGCCACAGATGCATTCAAGGTCCCTCTAGTAATTTTTTTTTCTCCCGTATGCTGACGGTGAAGTTGAAGGCGGGACAGAAAGTCAGAAGGCACGAGCTGACAAAGAAACACACAAACACCGCTGTTTATGGCGCGGAGCCCAATAATTTAGTAGCATTGATCTCAGCTGCTCCCGTCGTTTCTGCTGCTGCCTCGCAGAAATGAAAAGTTTGAGAAGTACTGCTGAACTTTGAAATCCCAAGTCATGTGTCAGCGGTGTGCACGGGGACAAAAAGAAAAAAAGAAAAGAAGAAGTTCAAACGTGGGATGTGAGCGCGTGAAGTTTGGAGAAAAAGGAGAAAACAGTAGGAGCACCAACAGATGGAAGGAGGCAGGGAGGGTAAGCGCTGCTTTGTCGTCTATAACCCGCTGATAAGCGCTTTATTTTCCTGTTTTTATGAAGATGGGCTCTGACATCTTAAAAAAAATAACATTTGCTTTGGCTTCCAAGTCAATAAAAAAAAGGGAAGAAACGTCTCAGAGGAGAGATTGCGCGTCTTTATTGTGGCGTTAAAAAGTGCTCTGCAGGTACTTTTGTCTGGCATGTGTGATGCTTCACTTTAAATGCGACTTGTGCTGCAGCCGAAACACATGACTGCAAAGTTTTCTGACAGCGAACTGGCGGCTGCTGACTGCTCGGTTTCAGCATAGCGAGGGCTGGACAGCGGCTGCATGTGTGTGTGCGTGTGTGTGTGCTGCGTAGTGAGGATTTCTTTGGACAAATGCATGTTAAAGCCACAAAGTGGACAGTCAGTGCAGGGTTAAATGATGTGTGGTGATGATGGAGAGAGGAAGGAGTGTGCATGTGTGTGTGTGTGTGTGTGTGTGTGTGTGTGTGTGTGTGTGTGTGTGTGTGTGTGTGTGTGTGTGTGTGTGTG
>JAVQJG010173323.1:0-12493 GCA_036024015.1 Craterocephalus amniculus
GATGAAGAGCACAGAGCAAGCCTGAGGGGCTCTCAGTTATATTTACTGTCTGCTACGAAAGAGAGGAGAGAGAAGGGGCGGATGGGAGGGGTTTAAAAAAAGAAGGGAGGAAAAAAAAAAGCACAGGAACGAAAAAGCGAGGGAGCCAGAGGAGGGGTTGCTATGGTAACGGAAATATGGCTGTTCTTCAAAAACCTTGAATGTAGGTGGCAGTGAGATGAGTGTATGTGTGTGTGCGTTTTCTTTTTTTCTTTTTTCCTTTTCCCACCTCGTCTTCTCCTTTCAGTTTTGCAGATATTATGGATGTGCTGGATCCATTTTGATGTTGCTTAGAAGTGAAAATGCCGTCGGCTTATTTTGTGTTTTTCATGGCCTGAGGTTTGTGTTTGCAGGCGGTAGAGCATGAAGGGCTCAGCCGACCACCACTCTGAACCCCATTTTAGTAAAAGAGGGTTCATTTTAACAATCGCTATGGATCGAGGAGGGATTTCTGTCACCACGAGGGGCAGACAATAAAGTCTATCCATCTATCGAAACATCTTAAAATCAGCTGAATAAAAATGTTTTGCTTCTTCACTAAATTCAAGGAATGGGAATAAACAACATGCTTCTAACCAAACTTTTTTCCTTTTAAGTCTTTTCCATATGTGCAAATCTGGAAACATGGCACTACTTGAGATGTTTCAGTGATCTTTCATCCAGATATGGTCTAAAGAGGGCAGGGGAGGGTCACTGAAGGAATGTGGCGTTTTGACAGTGACCCCTGCTGTCACCTTTTGGCAGCAGTAGCCGAGCGATGCATCCTGAATTTGGGGCAAGTTGTCTTAATCAATCTTAATTGAGTTAGCTTATATTTTCTCCCCCACTCATCTCTCTACGTCTTCCTAGAAGTATTTTTGATTTGTTCACTTTCCACACTGTAGGACCCTTCCTGACATTAGACAAAGAAGCTTTGACATTTTTGTCGTCATAACCAGTTTAGTTAATCAAGTTGGAATTTCAGAAGAGATTTCATAACGTATAAAACTGACTTAGTTGAGCATTATTTATTGATGCATTGAGAGAAGTGCGCATTGGTAACAGGTTGTGCCGATTAGCCATGCTTATTGATGAACTGAGATAAGTAAAGCACAATTACACATCAAATACAGGAAGCTTTTCAACTGACATTATAATTTTTGTGCAAAATGTCTCTTTTATGGAGCGTTTATCTTGGGAGATTTGTCTTGTATTCTTGGTGCATGTGGAATTTCATTTCAGCCCCACCTAATAGCAAAGGTGACTAATGACAAGGTTAACCTGGTTAACCTAATTGAATGTAATGCTAACCAAGCCAAACCAGACCTTCACGATAAGAACTATTTGATGACTCGGTTAACTTTCTTAGCAAGTCATTATTGAGATGGCGCTGAGCAGCATGTTGTGACATTCTGCATGAGATGGAAATCAGGCATTGGACAACCCAGAGATATTTACGTTTGCCTGGTAAAAGATGGCTGTAGTATAATCTCCCTCAAGTGTTAAAGGTGGTAAGTATCTGAAAGAAGGAGTAAAGGAGATCTCGTATGCTTTGTAGCAGTGATTTGCATCATCTGCACACTGGCAGAAGCTAACATGAGAGCCATTGCATCACGTCACTGTGGAAGTTCTCCACCAAGTTTAGCACCGAGACATGAAGGTTACACACTGAAACTTTAGCTTTCTTTTATGCATGAGATGAGTTCATGAGGAGTCCAGATGATTGAGCATGATGTGTAGTGCACCTGTTAAGGCTTGAACTTTCCACAACAATAACAGTGTCTTAAAAAGCAAAAGGCTCCACCTGTAGTGAGGAATACAGTGAGATATTCTCTATACACAGTGCCTGGCAAAAAAGTAGAGGTGGAAGGCTTTAACCTGATTTAATGGTTATGATACATCTGAACATTTTCGTACAACAGAGTATCTTGCATCCTTGCATCATAATTTAACTAAAAATATTCCACTTTTCCAT
The DNA here is from genome assembly GCA_036024015.1 of Craterocephalus amniculus. Classification (NCBI taxonomy): domain Eukaryota; kingdom Metazoa; phylum Chordata; class Actinopteri; order Atheriniformes; family Atherinidae; genus Craterocephalus; species Craterocephalus amniculus. Next base: position 1,994 of record JAVQJG010173323.1, read on the forward strand.
TTAAAAATACAATTAACTCTCCATTTTATTTATTGCATCCAAAATCAACCATATTTAATTAATAATATGAAAATCTCAGTGTCCCACCGCAGTGCTGGGCGTGCTGTGTCTTGATGAGCATTATTATTATTTTTCATATTGTACTAAAAGTGAAGAAATATCTGCATTTTCCTGCATCTCACCCCAGCTAGCAATAGTTGCCTTCCTTCTGCTCATTTTGTGGTTTGTTAAACTTGGCAAAGTATACTTCCATATCAAACCCTTTGGAACAGTGGTGGATAAATTATTCTGGAAACCTCAGGTGACAGTGAATATTACTGGTGCAATGATTAGAGTTTTCTGGCCAATCGCCGATCTTTAAAAAATTTCAATGTACCAACTTTGTTTTATTGAAAAACAAACAATACCCATAATACAATGCAAACTGTTTAACTGCACAAGCTAGTTTTCTAAAAGTATAAATGAAAAGCTTTGAGCATTGCTGTCCACATAAGAAAGATATCAGTTCCTTTAGTCTAATTTTAACATTGTAAATACAAAACTAGCTTAACAGGTTAAATTTTAGACCTGTTTTGAGCCTCTTACTAAAATAAGTTAACAATATTTTGCGTTTTTGTGAGGTAGTTATGATCAGTGGATAAGATTGGTTTCATATGTATTGATCGGCCGATCAGTGATCCCCCAAAATTAAGGAAATCGGGGCTGATAGATCGGCAAGCCGATCGATCAATGCACCCCTAATGAATATGCATCGTCCCCGCCAAGTAAAGTAAAATTATAACAAACTAGAAGCACAACAAGAGCACAGATCACCTCAGAGCCATTGAAATTTTTCTTCCTTATGCCAATAATTTTGGGCAGTATTTTTCAGTTAGAAGCTCTAATGGCAAGAATATTCATATCTCCCCCATTGTAAATAGTCTGTTAAAAAATTCCTGGATTCAGCCGGCGATCCGGATCATGCCCAAAATCTAATCACTTGTTCCTCATTCCATTTCTGAGATTTCCTGAAAATTTCATAGTCTGTTCCTGACTTTTTAAGTTATGCAGCTAACAGACACAGACCGACGCTGCAGAATACAGAGATCATGAGTATCAGCATGAAAAATCATTGAGATATTGTATTTGATTACTGTCACCCTATCCGTTACTGTTTTCCTCTATGCAAGGCTCGTTCATCATGCTCGTTGACCAAGCATCTCTAATATCACCTTTCAATATTCATAACCTAGCAAAACTTTGTACATAGATTAATCCACTATGGGTGTGTTTGATGGAAGTGTGTGACTACCTTATCTTTGGCATCGTTCTAGCTGTGTTGTTTGACAAGTTTATACCCTCAGAGTAACTCTGCTTTTGTCTGTCTGTGCTCCTTTCAGGTACGGGAGAAAGTGGCAAGAGCACCTTCATTAAGCAGATGAGGATCATCCATGGAGCAGGCTACTCGGATGAAGATAAGAGAGGCTTCATCCGACTTGTTTACCAGAACATCTTCACTTCCATGCAGTCCATGATCCGTGCCACTGAGAACCTTAAGATCCCATACAAGTTTGAACAGAATCGGGTGAGTCGGGATCAACCGAAATGCGAGTAGCATCAAAATTGTTGTGGAACTGAGCACAAATATTTTAGAAACCCATCCACACAACTATTGCTGTTTTGAACTGCTGTTCTGTACATGCCACAATAATGAGGAAATAAGGTCAGTTTGTGGCAGTACATTGTATTACTAGATTTGGGTGATGGATATTATGATAATTTGAGTGGTTTATAGTTTAATCCAACTATCCAACTAATCCAACTTCAATTAAAAATCATGAATGGTTTACACCTGCTTTGAATTACTCTCCAGGAGAGAGATTAAAATAACAAGTTAAACCAAATACCTTAGATGAAGTGGTGTGTATATATGTAGACATGTTAATGGCTAGAAAGAGTAATAACATAGGACAACCTCCAAATAAAAATAAATGGTCCATTACAAAAAGAATGCACAGGACTTGTTTTACACCTTTACTCTAAATTAACCTTGTTAAAGTATTAGGCAAAAGTTTCTGTTAGTCATATTCAATTTCATACCCCGTGATAAATGGGCACAAAGAATTCATGACATTCTCACAACTTTCTATCTATCAGTGTTTATTTCTCCATTTATCAGCGTATATTATGCAGGTAAGTAGACTTTGTTTCAGATTTTAAAAAAAACAACCTTCTGGCATGAAACATGCACGTAGGTTGTCTAGTAAAAACATTTTGGTGGAAATGGATTATGTGGGTGGTTAGGATTGGCTGTTCAGTGTGAACAGACAGTGTACAGAGCTATATATGTATCAAAACTCCTGCTCAGAGTTGATGGGGTGGACTCAGATCTGTTAACTTTACCTATTTGGCCTGTTTTCATTGTTATCCTCCGTCCCATTATCTGCCTCTTATCACTCTCCCTTGCATGTCTTTCCAGGCTAATGCCATGCTTGTGAAGGAGGTGGATATTGAGAAGATCAATGGCTTTGATCAGCACTATGTTGTAGCTATTAAAAGCCTGTGGGCTGACCCAGGGATCCAGGAGGCCTACGACCGCCGCAGGGAGTACCAGCTCTCCGACTCCACTAAATAGTACGTCTGTCCATTCTGTCTGTGTGAGGACAGTGAGTATGGTGTGTCTTTGCAGCAGAGTGTGTGTGGTTTCATTGATTTCTGATAGTTTAAGAAATGTTTTGTTATTGTTATTTATTCTGAGAAATCCAAATCGAGTCTTTAAAAAGTGTTGCATATTCACTTGCCAAAAAAAGTCTGGATTCTTTACCAAAATTTCAGATTGGAACGATCGAAGGCAATATGTGACTAAAAAGTGTTTCCATATCTGAGTCATTTCCTTGTGTTATGCACGCTGTTCAAATGGAAATGGGTGTATTAGGCAGTGAAGCATGCTGGTTGGATTTGAGGAGATCTTTGTGTTTAATGAACTTACATCTGCATGGAGGGAAATTTGAAGGCCAGATCACCAAAATGAAAAAAAAAGTTTTTCTTTCTATTGTTTAATAGTTTTTACTTGCTTGTCTGCAGTAGGAAAATGGCTGCAGACTAAAGCCATTTGGCTAAATTTTGTGACCGTTTTGAAATGGTGGGACCGTTTTGAAATGTGGTGTGTATGTGTGGGAGAGAGCGAGGGTGTGAGACGGAGAACGCAGAACTCAGAATCCATCACAATACAGAGTTTGAATGACGCAGTGCTCCTGCTTGTTCCACAGAACAATCGGTTATCTTTTATTTATTTATTTACTTTTCATCAAAATTTTCTGAACCTTACCGTCACACACAGGTGCAGAAGTGGGATGCAGTCTTCTTTAATACACCGGGGTTTGTCCTACTATTTCAAATCAAAATGTCTTTAATGGAATAAACCTATTGCTTTTTTACTTGGCCTAATGCAGGTGAGATGGAAAAGGCAGAGAAGTGATGTGTGGAAGTTGATATAACTAGACTTTCCTACACTTCAAATGAAGGCAGATATGCTATTAGTTGAAGGAGACTGGATCCCTGAGATGAAGCCTGAGGAAAGTTTTTTTTTTATGGTTAACATTAAAAATTAGATTTAATGTTTGTGTCTTTTTCTCAGTAGAAAAATGTAATCGTCTCTTTGAGATGTGAGGCTGTGTACAGTTACCTTCTACGTTTTGTAATGTATTGAAAGTGGGACAGCACAGTATTTATTAGATCATACATAGTAATGGCTGTCAAATGACATTTGTAAGAATCCTGATTCTAGCACCCAGGCAAAAGAGGAGAACTATTCACATTTAATTGTTTTGTAGTTAGTCTTCAGTAGCGAAATGTGTCATTGCGGTTTTTTACTACTGAAGGGAATGAATGGCCTGATGAAGAGTTCATGGTAAGCGAAACAGCTAATGTAGAGCAGAAGAGTGACTTTGAAACCATGATCCTGCCTGTTGGTTCACCCTGGGCAACAACTGCATACTGTTATGTATGTGAATGTACTCCATTATGAAGCAGAAAATAAATAGTTTATTGTTACAGTAGTAATCTACAGTAACATTTTCATGTTAAGCTTTATGGATAATATCTAAATTATAAAAGTTGGACTCTTAGTCTAAGAAAAGCATGGGTATTTTACCAGTATTTGACCCCAGGCTGCACAGCCACAGGGAAATGACTCACTTTTATAGTGCCCCCTGGTTGTGATGTTGATACACTGCAGTTTGTTTCAAGTTTGCATGCGTTAAAGTGTGTTTGTATTGCAGTGCGTTTACTTGAGGAAAAGAAATTTGAGTAAATCCATTGAATGTGTTTTCATTCAAGTTTTATCTACATTGTTCATGTATGTCTCCAGTTACCTTAGCGATATAGACCGTGTGACTGCAGAGGCATATGTTCCCACCCAGCAGGATGTGCTGAGGGTCCGTGTTCCCACCACGGGTATAATAGAGTACCCATTTGACCTGGAGAACGTCATCTTCAGGTACCCCCAAGGCACCACTTCTGCAGCATCACCAAGGCTAGAGGACATAAACCACTGATAACTGTCAGAATAGAGACACTGGCTCATAGGGCTAGTGGGGGTGGGGGGTGTGGTATTGTAGTTGGTTAAAGATAAAGGTAGAAAAAGGGAAACATTACTGGTATCTCATCTTTGTCATTACAACACAAAATTTCCCCTCAATTCATTAGTTCAAATAGATTAAGTTATTCTAAGGGGGTAAATGAGAATCATGTAATCTGATTAGGTATCCGTGGTTTGTGTTTAGAACCGTGCTGAGGTTCTGACCCCAGGATGAAGCCTCAGGCCAGACATGCTGCACTGAAGCGTGTGGGGAGCAGCCGCAGAATACCAGATAAAGAAGGACTAAGCAGGGATATCAAAGATTCTCCAGGAATTCATAGAAATGTGCATGGCAGCTTTCTTTGAAATATGGAATAATGTAAAGTTTTAAAATGAATACAAGTAGGGCTTATGTTTCCTGCCATCCTTGATATCAATTTGCTGAACCCTTCTTTACATGATACAAGTGCTGCTGAAGTCGCTGCTTCTGCCACTGACACCACCTCACTGTGTGAACCATGATCCACCAATGAACCTAATGTGATCTGTTTTCAGTTTAGAAACAAGTTACCGGTAATGGCAAATTTTAAAAGTTTTATGGGTCTATGGAAAGAGTGCTGATGGGGCAGTGGCACAAACTAATACCCTTTTTGTTTCTGCGATGTGGCTTTTTCTGTGAATCTTCCTCTACAGGACTGATCCACACTTTCCTGGAATGGCAGGGGGTTGCGGTAATTGCCTGTCATGCTTTATATAACTGTTCTCCTGTCTTTTTTTTCCCCCCTCTTTATCTCTCCCTTTTTTCCCCTGATGGGCCTGCCCATAGTTATCTTACGGATCTGGATCGTATTTCAGATCCCAACTATCTTCCCACTCAGCAGGATGTACTCAGGGTGCGCATCCCCACTACAGGAATCATAGAGTACCCCTTCGACTTGCAAAGCATCATTTTCAGGTAGAAAGATGCCAGTTTTGGCTCCGTCCTTCATCCTTTCATGTTTTGTCATGACATAATCAACTCATTCAGTGTTTTTTGATTTGGTCCCTTAAACTCCACATAAACCATCTTAGTTTTAATCCTTCTCCATTAACAATTAGATCTTTTCCCTGTTTGTTTATGTCCCATATTTATTCTCAACTATTCTAAATCATCAAAATTAACTTGTTACTTTTTGTTGTATTTATTTTTTTTGTACTGCCTGCTGCCACCAACAACAATCGTATCACAAAGAACACAACCCCCCAATGAACACAAAGTCCTACATTCTGGTGCCCAGTCTTTGTAAATGGGTCACCTCCTCTTTTCCTCCTCCTCTCCTCCTTTCCTCCCCGGCTGTCACAAGAAACGAGGTCGTCCTCTCTGCGGTGGAGGAATGTTATTTTGGGCAGCAGGTCCTGGAGGGCCTATATTGGCCCTGGGTCTCAGTGGACCAAGGTGGACTGGGCCACCACCAGGGGGCACAATTGCATTGTGAATTATAGTTGGGGTTTTTTTTGTTAAGCTTTTGCAGAATTTGGTCCATCTGTATTTGCAAAGAAGTAAAACAAAAAAAATGTGAAGGGAAATATTTAAATGTTTTAATTATTTATAAACTGCTTCGACTTTAGAGAAAAAAAGTTTCTTGATTAACTGAATCAGATGTCACAAACGAAGGCTTAATGAAACGGGGACCTGAAGTCCCTGATGAGTGAAGGGTGACATTGTCAAGGAGAAGCTTGGAAAGACTGAAATCTTATAAGAGCTTAAACTTGCTACCTGTGTGTAAGTCAGATTTTCTTTTCTCTTTTTCCAACTGGTAATGGTGATTGACAGCATGATTACCGCTTGTACCCAGATCAAACTATTTTTAAATCAACTTTCAGCTCACCACCGGAACCTTTCGACCACTATTAACTCTTGGTCCTCACCTCTGTCTATCCTCCATCCTTTCCTCGTTTCCCTTTTTCAAGCTCCTATTTTCTTTCATCCTTAATTTCAAGTCTACTGCTTCCCCATCTGTCTTCAAGTGTGTTTCGAAGCCTGACAATTGTGTGTTGTCATGCACTCCTGGGAAAGCTGATAAAGCTGTGTCCTAGAGAAACCGATGCAATAAGTACAGGGGGAACTAGTATTAGATGTGTTTAATCCCTGTATGTCCATAAAGGAATGCTGCTCAGTTTAAAAAGCCAAGGACACGAGGCTGCAACTAGCTTCTGAGCTACATTTGATTTTGCAAAAACTAAAAAAAAAAAACCCTAAATGAACAATAAAGGGGACAGGATATTCCTTTCAGACTTCGTTTGATCGCAAATGCAAAACTTCTTTTGACTCCAAAAAAGGAATATTCATTATCTCTGGATGATGAACCACAATTGAGGTTAGATTGCTAAAATGGCATGATTTCCCAAAGTGGGTGGCATTCCTTTTTTTAAACTGATCCAAGAAATGTAGGAAATAGAAACCTTTTCATGGTGGCATGCATGATTCTCACAAAAGCATATTCACACTGCAGATTTCTTCTTTCAAATAGAAATCTGCATGTTTGCAGTGAGACACTGAGAAAAGATTCATTTCATAAATCATTTTAGGGTCTTGAATCCATCAGCTGTTTTTTCCACTTTTAAACACATTTAAATGGATTTTAATATTTTAAACAAATGCTTGGGAGTCCTACTACTCATGTTTCCTGAAACGACAGTAAATATATACTTTAATTGGTCCCTGGCTTTCTCTTTATTTGGGTCAAGTACTGATTGTGTTTTAGGAAAAATGTGCACTCAAATTTGTCATTGGGATAACTGGACTCGGAAAAATCTAATAAGACACAATAAATCTTGTGTTAGGTTTATCTGCAGTATGCACGGCATGGTTTGCTAAAACGTTATGCGCTAAATGTAATTTGATGGATTCAAAACCTGCCTTTAACGATAAAAGAAAACAGAAAAAAAATATTTTAAACTTGTATTTAACCTGTTTAACACTGAGCAGTCAGTCATCTTTAAATAGCTCCTTTAACGGGAACTAGGCCACCCAGGTTTCTATTCTAACACCTTTTCCTCCTCGTTTTTCATTTATTCCTCCTCCTTCATCACCTTCTCACCATTAGGATGGTGGATGTAGGAGGTCAGAGGTCAGAGAGGAGGAAGTGGATCCACTGCTTTGAGAATGTCACCTCCATTATGTTTCTTGTGGCGCTCAGCGAGTACGACCAGGTCCTGGTGGAGTCAGACAATGAGGTGAGCGAGGAGAATAACTCAAATTATTTTCCTGGTGCATAAGCTTCACGTAAGTCTATGTACAGGACTAGTTGTGCTTTTTTCTCAAACAAAGATAAATGTGAACATTTTGATTCTCATTTCTATTTTCCATCTTTGCTCATCAGAACCGCATGGAGGAGAGCAAGGCTCTGTTCAGGACTATCATTACCTACCCTTGGTTTCAAAACTCCTCTGTCATCCTGTTCCTCAATAAGAAAGACCTGCTGGAGGAGAAGATTACTTACTCACACTTGGTGGATTACTTTCCTGAGTTTGATGGTGAGCTGACACATAAACATGGCTGTGTCTACGTCATGACTCATCAAATGCAATGTTCTTGTGTGATTCCTCTTATTATTAATCAGATGAAAACTCAACAACCAGGTTTAAGCTTAGGGCTGGGTGATGGATCAAAGTTGTTGATCTGGGTCATGAACATTACTTGTTTTTGGTTGATTTATTGATCAAGCCAAGCGACCTGTACCTCAGCATAAACAAACAGCCAATCTGTCCATTGCTGTCTTTGGTAGCATTAAATAAAGATTATTTTCATTTTAAAGAAAGCAACTTTGGGCTGCACGTTTCCACTGCAGATGAGAGAGAGAAGCATCCACTGTTTTTCTTGGAGTCACATTTGCTAAGCAGATGAAAATGACTCGACTTCACTGTGCATAAGGTAACCACAACAGCCTGACATTTGACAAGGTTGTGGATGTGAGTGAAACAGGACATTTGAAGGCATTGTATTTTAATAATATATTAGATATTAATATAATCTTAAAGACTGAAAAATACATTGTTGATCTCTGACAGCATGATTAGATTTAACTTCCTAGTCAAGACTGAGTAATATCATGGCTGTGTCACCCAGCCCTGAATGGTAGTGTTTAGTTACAGAGCAACTTGCAGGTGAAAAGCATGTTTGATGGTTTGTATGAATCCTGTGGTTTTTTTTAAGGCTGTTTATTGAAAAATAAAATAAATTTGTAATTCACTTTTAAAATGGCAAAACACCTTTAAAAACGTGTGTTACGGGAAGTGGTGTAGTGGGAGGAATACGGACACGCTAACACACCTGAACAGCATGGACGTGAGATGGAGAAGGGGGGAAATATAATCATTTTTAGAAATGAAGGTCCTGGTTCCTGCAGGTGTGAACCTGAAACTACCAGCAGGGTGTGCCCTATTGATGGGAGCAATCGTTTCATATTAACTCCTCAACACAGAAGCCTCCTCATGAAACAGTGCAGCCTAATTCCCCCTCATTCTTTCCTAAAACTACATACATTTTCATTTAAACAAGCTTTAATATTTATTTGAAAAATAGAAATTTCTTTATATTTCGGCCACCGGCAGCAAAAAATTGTTCCGTTTTTTTCTCACGGTTTTATTACAGAAATATGAAATGTTTACTGTTAGGGACCAGGCAGGTCGAACAAGGCGGACATCTTTGTGACACGTTTTATTACGTAAACACACAGTTTTAATGCTACATTTTGTCTGTGTTCGACTCCGCCTTGAGCACCAAAGCCGTGTTATGCAGGATCAGAGGTGTGTTATATTCATGAAGTCCATGAACGTGAGCATGGAGTTGTAGAATCTGTCCATCGGAGGATGTAGCAGCAAAACCTGCTAGTCCCGCTAAGTCTCTGTTCATGTGAGCAGTCAGCTGTTCCCTATTTGTTTCACTGGACTTCTTTACAATAAGGTCCCATATGTTGTACAGTAAAACACAGATACGTCCACATTATCTTATGCAGAACGTCGGGAAATCTTTGTAAAGATCTACTCATTTATAGATAATAGTTATCGCTAAATCACAAGAAACTAACTTGCCCTGTTCAGGGTTTGATAGGCAGCCTGTAGCTTCCCCATAATGCAGACATGGCGGACGTCACATGACGATGGCTGCGGCATCAACAGGCTGCATTTCTATAATACCCCTGCTTACTTCGTTTTTCCATCATAAAAGCTGTTAAGCCACTTCCACACAATCTTTTCCATAAAGTAGATGCTGTGATGACATGGTGGGTGAACAGACTTTGCAGTGAGGTCCTGGCACTTACCCAGGACAAATCTCCCCCATGAGGTAAAGTTGGACTTTACCTGTTTAGGAACGTGTGGATACGATGTCCAGAGAGATAGGAGTTTGTACATCCTGCACAAACGCTGTGGTGAAACCTCAGATGAAAAGAACAGACGTCCGAGATAAACTGATGCAGTTACCTGCTGGCTCTTGCCGTTTTCCTCTTGCTACGTCACATGGTTCTAAAAGTGTTGTTATTTAGTAGGAAGTGAATTAGGTAGGGCTGCAACGATACTCCAACTCACGATTAGATTTGTATCACGATTTTTGACCCACAATTCGATACACAAAACGATTTTTTTTAACCTGTTTTGTCCAGCGTTGTTGCAAACAGAATGATTGTCGGGCTGCTGTTTGGTACCGGACAAATTTACTCTATCAAGTATAAAGTACCTCTTCATGATACTAAAACTCTATTAAATCAAACTCTGGTGCTGGACTCGACCAGAGGGGACAGAGAGAGAGAGAAAGAAAGAGAGGGGGGGGGACAGAAAAGGAGTGGAGAGTGGGGGTAGAGAAAAAACACACCATACAGAAAACCAATTTAATCCATACTAATTACAACATATGCAGCTAAGACCATCCTAGCCAGTTGGTCATTACACAACCATTAATAGTA
>JAVQJG010173326.1:0-26887 GCA_036024015.1 Craterocephalus amniculus
TAGAGAGAGTGTGGCAAAGAATGAGAGAAGGAGAGAGAAGGAGAAGGTGACAGCTATGTGAGGATGAATGAAAAACCATTGCAGGTCTTCCTGACTGAACTTTCGCTAAGCTCCATTTGGCAAACTTTGAGACATTTTAGACACAGATTTGTGACCCACTTGAATTTCAAATGTTGACAGAGGCAGAGTACAACATTTACTTTATCTTGTGTTAAAAACAAGAGGTACAAGAACATGCAATGAATTATCTCAAAATATGCAGTTTTGACTAGTGAAACCCGTCTTAATGCCACGTTTGTGCATTGGTATTTCGTACATTTCTAGATGTTCTCTTCCCACTGAGTGGAAGACATATTGTAGTTTTCCAAGAGACTCTAAAAAGATTTTTTAAAGTGCCATTTTGATTGTAGATGGGCTAAATGTACTGATATGCATAGGAAGAGGGAAAAAACCTTAGAAAAAGGTAGCAGTAGCCTCATTTTCTTTCAGTCCTTATCCCTCTAATGGTTGAAATTGCCCTAAGTGTTATTGTGAGTGTGAATAAGCCTTTCACAGCATTATTTTTATTCAAGCTGTTCCCAGGCAAACCTACAGGCAGTTCCTTCTGGGTCTTGAAATCCCGCTTAGGGGCCCACTCAATCTAATATCTAATATGACTGCAAATTAAATGAAAATGCAGACTGAATGTTGGGATTTCTCACCATTTTTAGTGATGCAGACCTCTCTATATAATTTTTAAAAACCTTTTTCATAGATTTCACTCCAAATGAGCCCTGCTAATTTCATGGGCCACAGTAATGGCCACATTTTTATCACCAAAGCATGACATGACAAGACTTGACCTGCATAAGACGTAAAAGAACCTGTCTTCTCTTACTTAGCAGCAATTTCCATCAAATACTTAATTCATAATAACCATTTCAGATCATGCCTGTATAGGAGCCCTATTGAGTGTGAAATTTCACCTTAGGCTTCGGTATTACAGTTGAGCGGTGACCTAGCTAATTTGCACTTGAATAGAAAGACACTGATGCAAACGTAGAATACGTTGAGAGGATAGCATGTGGCAGTGGCTTGTTAATAATGCATTTGTATGCCAAACAAATAAATAGACGCATAACACTGACAAACATCAGTCACAACCGCCTCTGTGAGCAGGCCCATCCCTGAAGTAAAGGCAGAGAAAGTCTGTTTATTCCTTCTGCCACAGCCTGCAATATCCATACAGCTGAAACATGCAATTCCCCAAAGAAAATACAACCTCGGCCAAGCCCACCCCTCAGCACTCAGCCCCCCTTCCAGTCCCCCACTACCACACGCAGACAGTAGGCAACGCAGAGCCAGGCACCCCCAGCTTATATGAGCTACTCCTTGATGTGATGGTTCCAATACATCATCTGTCTAAGCATTAGATTCAGGCACAGCAAGTCTGAGAGACAGCATCCCGGACCCAGCACCTAACCAGTTTAGCTGCATTCATTAGAATTCGAAAAAAAAAAACCAAAAAAACTGCCTCAGCACTGGCAGCTGTAGGTGCACACTGTGGGTTGTGGACCCTTAGAATCAGGGATGTACTGAACATGCAGATATACATATACTTGCATAGCACCCAAGTTAAAAGTGACAAAAGTGACACCACTGCAGCAGCAGTATGACTATTTTTACAGGTGCAGGTGTGGATCCTTATTATGGGAATTTTATAGATCATTTGGAGAGGACACAGCACAACACTGGGTTTAATAAGGTTACCTTTTTTTTATTTCAGATACCTGGCACTTCATTAAAAGTCCTACATAGTATACCTCAGTACTTTGGACTTTTCTTCCAGTTTGTTGTCTTACCAGTTAGGGCCAGTTAGACCACAGTCCATTTGTATGCAGGAAGAGCGTGCTCCAAAAATGAATACAATAACACAAATGGAAAAACAAAATAGAAAAGAAAATGTATCTTGGTAAAGCTGTCGAGAAAAAAAAATCTATAAAAGTTGCAAGAAAAGTTTCAGGCCCCTTTACAAATGTTAATGGTACAGTTTCCTGTTTATCAGTAAATTTGTGTTGCTCTCTGATGAGATGTGGACTCTCCACAACTATACGAGATGTGTTGCTCTGATTTGTTGTTGTCTACACAGACACCAACGTGAGCTGCTTACTTATGGCTCTGCTGTGCAGACAAACAGATATACCATCTACCAAAGCGGTACATTCTAATCAATACATGCAAATAGTTATACATTTCAATATAAGATTTAAGTGATAATAAGTGTCTTGAGACTTAACATTCACAAGTATGCAAAGCATGAGGTTGCTGCTGATTTTATCGCTTTGAAGGGGGGAAAAAAAGGCTTTTTTCCCTGTTTGATGTCACATGCACCAAGTTTTCCATAAAAAGTGAGCTGAACAGCAAACTCTTTAACACTTTGACAAGTGAAGAACAGCAATACCATATACAGTATTTATGTAAAGGACGGTTATTTCATCACAAGACAGGATAATGAGGTGCAAATTTAGAAGGCTTGATCTGTCTGTGAAAAAGAGGTTTTTCACCTTATAGTGACTAATAACAGGATTTAGCCAGAGTCAGACTCCAGTTGCTGCTGTTGCTAATGCAGTTCATAAATACATTACCAAAAGTACATATTTTTCATCAGATTGCCCCAGTTAAGAAATTATTTCATACTCAATCTTCTTCTTTTGTCACACTCAGTATAAGATGATGCCTAAACTAATTCCAATAATGATGCATTCATTTTTAGAAATTAAGGCTCCCTGATTCCCAACAGCATACAACAAAGCAAATGATTAATTATCATTGTGAATGTTTTTCTAGAAATGCAATGGACATTTAGGCTCATACCTTAAAAAACGTTTTGGACATTTTTTTTTAATTCAATTGAAACATTCTGAAATACAGTGTGTTAGCTTGTTTGGATTTGGACTTTTACAGACAAAAATAAGTGTATTCACAGTCCAGCTTGATTATCAAAGAGAAATCATTAACACATTTCATGCCAGAGACATACGAAAGGAAAAAAGAAAAACCGTTGGGAAGGAGGCCATTAAAGACAGGGAAGTTTCTAAAATGTACAAGTAATAATTCTACAATAGTTGTTCTTTGGTAACATGTTAGGGCATCAAGATTGGGTATAAAAGTAGAATTTAGCCTTTTCAGAGGAGTGATGAATTTCTGTTCACTACTTTGTACCCCAGTCCATTATAGAATCATCAGGAAGCTCAGGAAAACATTTGTTGGTACAAAACGGCAAAGTTCTTCAATCTTTCAACATTTAAAGTGTATTGTGAAAGGATGGATCTAAAGTAATCTTGATGCACAAAAATCATGAACTGCACCTTTGTGACGCACATCATGCCTCAATAATCAGAATAACCGTCTGGATTTAGAAGAACCTTGGAACACCATTTTTACTCAGCACAGCCCAGTTGTCCGTTAGGATTATCTAATCTTAACCATCTTAAATCCAATCCATCTTAAAACAGTATTACACAAGAATAAAATGATAGGCAGAAATTAACTGGAAATTAGTTTCTCCAAATGGACAAAGACAGTGGACACATGTTCTGTTATAAGATAAATCAACTTTTCAGTTGCTTTTGGGGAAGAAATGTGAAGAAAAGCCATTTATATTAATATCCATGGCAGGGTTGACTAGATTATGTGTCAGCGTACCACTGATGTAGATGCTTAGACCTAAAATGTTAGCCATATAATGGTTAAAATATCAGAATCCAGACATTTGAGATCATTGTTTATTTTCAGCTACGAGCTGTGGTCTTAATAAAAAAAAAGAAAGTGTGTCCACATGTGTCTGGGATTAAAAACTTCCCATTCTTGTCACTGTGTTGTCAAGAGCAATCTCCTACTGTGATCAGAACGGTCTATACTCATCTGATCAGAGCGTTGTGATAAGAAGTTTTCAATTTTACACACAGCCAAACACAAGGCCACCTTCACCCAGAGTATGGGTTTGGTTTGTTTCCAAAAGGGAACATGGATTTCTCACAAACAGATACTTTTGTTTTTGCCAAGATATATGCTACCATCAACGCAACATCATTCCCTGGGAGGTAAGTGTTTATTTTAGCAGTACAATACCAGATGTCATTTTGCCGAACTCACAACAACGTGTCTTCATAAATGCGGAGGGTGTGTCCTTGACTGGCCTGCCCACAGTCCAGATCTGTGTCATATTAAAAATATATGTTGGATTATGAGGAGGAGAATCAGAAAACAACTAAACGCTGTTGAGCAGCTGAAATTTTTTATTCAGCAAGAATGGGCAGATTCGTAATACCCTCATTTCCCAACTGATAGAAAAATTATAAATAAAAGAAAGTGTGATGTAACAGAATACTAAACGTCCCTATCCCAAAAGGTAGAGATAAAAATTGTGGCATCAAGTTGAAGCTTTTGTGTATTTTCTTATTGTAACAGACCCTGAAACTAACTCAACTTTAAGTCAAGATTCAAACAAATGCATAAATTACATATCATTCCATTTAAGAAAGCAGTCCGACTTCTCTGGAATTAAGGTTCAGTGAAAAAAAACAACTTCTGCAAAAAAGTGAAGTAACAAGTGGTGATATCCGAATAATTGACCATTAATTAGGTGTGCTTGGAAAAGAAAGAGGAAGTGGAGGATTTTACTCCTGCAGAATGGGCTCCTGTGAATTTGCAGAGAAAGTGAAAAAAGCAGTGTGATGTTCTTACATTACAAAAAAGTGGTAGCATATTGATCAACAATGTCCAGCAGGGAAAGCCCCGGTGGAAGCAGAGTGTTGAACAATGTTTCTGCTCTCCACTACACAGAAAAATATTTCATGACTGTAAGGTCATAGTTACATTGCAATATGGTATCAAGGTACAGGTACAGTTCAATGTAAAAAAAAAAAGAAGTATATATCCCGGGAATCATTGACTGCTCAACTGCTTTTGTGTTCCATTTAAGAACAGATTTTAGACCCTAACCTGTAGTCCCAATGATACTGGTGGAGGATATTTCACAATACTCAGAGGACTTTTAACTGGCAAGAGAAACAGGATGGATTTAAGGCCTCACTCCATAAAGCTTTAATGGCAAAACACACATTTCAAAAGGGTAATTGTCACACCGTCTCAATTGACTTGGACTTCATGCAATTATTTTTTACCTGTACACTTTTAAAATTCCAGTATTGACGCATTTCATGTTGATACAGGCTTGATCAATGTCTCCATGAAAAAGGGAATAAAAGCTTAGGCATGTCAACCTCTTCTCAACATAAACATATGGATGGAAAGGCTGGGTTGAGGGATTGAGCTGAGCCTGAGTTCATCAGAGTTTCTGCACAGCCTCAGGCATTGTGAGGGACCTTGAGGAATGCTACAGGCATGTTTGAAGGCGAAAAATGAGAGAGAAGTCAGTTAGCTGAAAAGTGGAGGCCTGTCTGTGATCAGTTCAATGAAGGGAGGATGGGCATTTATCTCACTGTCAATAATCACCCTCATTTCCCCCCTACCTGACCAGAGAAAGGAATGTACAGGCAGAGGAAAGTTGTGTAAGGTGAGTGAGCTATTTCATAATAGAACAGCTTTAAATTAAAATATAACAGTTATATAAAAAAATAATAATAAACTAACACCTAATTTGATTTTGTCTCTATAAATAGATTATTGCTGTCTTATCTTCATCCTTTGGTATATTGTTTGTCTGATTGGAGATTTAAATGAACCAATAAACATGTTTCGACCAAAACAATCGGGAAAAGGGCAACTCTGGACATAGGATATATATATATCTTTAGAGACTTCATTTTATCATGGAGCTGGTATCAAAATATTCCCCGGATCAAAATATTTAAATCTGGATAATAATTTGACAAAGAAATATAAATTGCTAATATTTCACGACAAAAACTTAACTTGTTAAAATAAGACTATATTTGCATTTGTCCCCAAAATGTAAAGCTCTGCATCTTAAAGCTCTCTCTCATGAGGGCTCATTAATGCTCCACATTAAAATCATATACTGTATGGATTTTACCTTCTGTACAGCCTGTGTTCACAATGTGTATATTTCATAAAGTTTTCAAAGAGTTTGCGGATCAGCACCCAAATGGAGCAAACAGAGCAATAACACTGGAAGTTGGAGGCACTGTTAAGTTTGGTGCATGTGAGACTAGTGAAAGAAACAAAGAAGAAGAAAGAGCTGTATATATTGGCTGGAAATACCACCACTGTTTACAGTGTTGCCTCTTTTTATGTCTCATTCTAATATTGTTACTTTGCATTGTCCACTGTGGATATATTGGTGAACAACCATGCCAACATAAAGTATGCTTGTATGTCGACGGTGGTGTTTAACAGTGCTTGTAACGCATGCCTATTTACCTACAAAATGGGAGCATACATGTGCCCTAAAACGCATTGCTATGACATGCTGGGATGCATCTTCAGTGATGTTCCTGGGCTCATTGAGGGTTTTGAATTGTTCAACATCGTACCTCCTCACCCAGGTGAGCCAGCTAGGGTGATCAAATCCTGGCAGCAACAAGCTGCGGGTCTCCTTGCTTAATCCAAAACCACAAATGGCTCCCTTTTTTCTGCATTGATCACATCACAAGCGGTGCCATCAGAGCCAAAAAGAAATGTTCCAGGAAGCCATAGCAACCCATTTCAAAGCCACCTGATTCCCACAGTCCTCCACGAATACCTGGTCTTTCTCTTGTGGGCATCCTCCATGTTCTCCTTCCATGGGACGGTGAGTTTGCAAATTATAACATCTTTGGTAGAATAATGGAAAATGTGGTCAAGCCTACAGTAGTCTAGATGTAGTGTTGAAGTATCAAGTATTATACTGAATATTGAAGGATATTAAGGAAAGTTTTTACCATAAAGTGATGCAAAATGTCTCATAAACTATGTATCAAATATGATACATTCGGGTTTATAGGGTCAGGCCAAGGGCATGAGCCCCACAGATCAGCATGGAAAGTGAGTCTTATAGGAATAAACGGATCTGTTGTCATTTTTTCCTGACAGGTATTGTACATCATTTTCAGAGTGTACATGTGAGATGACTTGTAAACTTGCTTCTGTAAAAAAAAGGGTCCACCTTTGCAGGTCTGCCCTCAGAATCCTTTGTGAAAATGAACACATATCACAGAGTGTTGTGTTCTCATAGAGTTTAGCTAAATACCCGTACCTAGTACAGTACAGACCTATTTAACCCAAGACGACATGGCAAGTAGACACTTTTATACTGCACTCAAATAAATTCTGAAATGAATGAACAGAAATCAGTACTTGGTCATTGCTACACATCAAATGAGCACATTTTCAAGTGTAGGCCTAGTATTTGATAGAAAAGGTATATTTCCTTCATCGCCTAAAGTGAATAACAAAACGACAACCATTGCTTTTCTATATGTTTGTCATGAAAAACTACAACTTTGTTGTTTAAGCGAATTTAAGAAGCCATGAAATCCCAGCTTCCTTTAGCCTGGACATAAGCTTGTGTGTTTTTTCCATCGGTTTACGATTGAAAGAGCCTCTTCTTGGAGGCTCAAGCGTGCGTTGGCTCTGATAACATGTTTAAAGGACATGATCAAGCCAATCCACTTTGGATGGAGCCTTGTGTTGAATCAGTGCTGGCATGCTGATGAGCTTTGTTCAGGTGTTGCCAGAGGCACCATGATAATGGTCGGAGCATGCAGAATTGTTTCAGGAGCGCTGATTATTCAGGAGGATTAATTATATACACACCGAACCACATCTCAGACTCACTATTTGTAACACAGAGACAACACAATCAAAGGTCAGAGGTCGGAGACACGCAGTCCACTTTTTCTGTCCAGGAAATTAAACCTAGCCATCAAGGCGCTGACATTTCAGCACCAGAGAAATTACTTTTTTTTTTATTAAAAAAAAGGAGAAAAAAAGGAAAACTGTGCTGTTCCGTAGAATTTAATTATTGGGAATGCTTTAGTGTTTTGTACACTTAATAAAAACTTAATTCAGAATTATTTAAAACCATTTAGAGATACATGACAGCATAGCTGCTGAGTAATTAGAAATTCCATTTTGTTCTCGTGCCACTGACTGGTTTGTGTTGAGATTTGCCCAATCAGAATCCCCCCTCTCCCCACTCCCTCCCTCTCTTCCATCCACTCTGCCCCAGTTCTCGACTAGTCCCCATCTGGTTTGACAATCTGTTTTGATGGAAATCAGTTGTTTGTTCTCCTTTCACATCTCCACTCTCCGCTCTTGCGGTTTTTACTTGAAGTTTCCTTACGATCGGGGCTCAGAGGCTTCACATGAAACTTGGGCATGATCACAGCCTCTCCAGCATCGCCACAATTGCTTCACACTGCTTAACCGCCCCGGGAGAGTTGAGCTTTATGCTGCAGGATGCCTTAAATTTAAACTTTAGTAGGACTTTGAGACTATTGAAAGGGAAATTTGAGTAATCACCCCCTAAAATATTTTGAATGTTTCATCTTATTCATCTTCCAAGATCGTTGGTAAAGCTAATACTTTTGTAGACATTAGTAGGGGATGTTTTAATATTATTTAAAAATAAAGATGTATATTGTTTGCTGGAGTAGTAAGTGGCATTAATGGGCCGAAAAATCCATGTACTATTTAATTGAGTACATGAATTAAAAAGATGAAACTCATGAGCGATCCTTCCCAGCTGTTGATTTGATCTGTTTAACTTGCATGAATGTAATGCTTAAGAAAAAAAAAATCAAATGCTGCAAAACACAGTGGCAAATTTCAGCTGGAAGGAATTTTTTTTTCCTGCTCTGCATACCTTTGGATGTCACTGTTGAAAGAGTAAACACAGTTAAGAGAGTCAGCAAGAAAACAAGAGGAGGGAGGGAGTCGCCTCCCCCTCATCACCCCTCCCTCGCCTATCTCTATGGAATAACTGAGTCTACCGTCACAAACTCTGTCTTTGTCAACAACTGCCAATGCATCTTCACACGACAAATCGTGATCAACGCAAGAGAAACTCTAGCCAGGCAGAGGCAACGAAGCAGAAGAAACACTTTTTCTTTTCTTCCTTTACATTCTTCTTCTTTTTTTCCAGAAAGAAGCATTGTGAATATTCTTTTGTGCCATGCCTCCCCATTTCTTCTTTAGATTTTTAAAGTTTTGGAGAGTTTTTAAATACAAAGGTGTTTTTTTTTCCTCTACTCCCAAAGTGCATTCCTGTCCCAACAGACATCCAAAAACACTAAACCCTTTACCCCTCCTCTTCTTTCACCCTACACTTTTCTCCTGCAGTTTCACCAGATGATACCACTACCTCTATATTCTTTTTCTTCCCTCCTGCCTCACATTCTGGCTTGCACATGTTTTTTTCTTTTCTTTTTTTTGGGTCTGACTCCACTTCAAAGAGGTTTTAAGGCAAGTGGTTCTACCTTTTCTGTTTTTAATGTGGATGTGCATAAGGAGGACACAGGCAGCTGCTCAGGGAATCTCCATCTTGAGAAAAGGCCTGTAAATGTACAGCTGACAATTGTCACCTGAGCCCTTGAACTCACAGTGCACATACATGGAAACAGGAAAACAAAAATGAAGTAAAACCTGCCATGGCACGTTTCTGACACACTTAGCTTCTGTTTTTATACATTAGAAGAAGAGGGTAGGAAGCTTCTTTTAGTCACTTTTAGACTCCTTTATCCTCATATGCTGAGAGGGGTGACAACTTACCACGCATGAACCGTAAAACATGTCCTACATCAAAAGATCCGCCCGCTCAGTTCTGCCTGGAACTCCTTAGATTCTCAAAAATCTGTGAAACTATTCATTTAGCAGTAGGCTGAAAAAGGGAAAATTCACGTTTGGCTCCTGATGTGGGCCGCATTTAATCCACAGACTGTACATGAATCCTGTTATGTTCTATTCTTCACAATAACAAGGTTTCAGGGTGGCGCTTCAACCACTCTCACCTTTTCTTCTGCTCAACTCATTTGCAACATCTTCCCTCAGCTGGTTCAGATGTTCCTGCGTTTATGTGGTTTAATTAATTTTTTTCAGGGCGCAGGAAAAAGAAAGGCAGTCCTTGTGGCCAATTTCTGCGCCCCTCAGGCAACTCTTCTTTTTTATCACATATTGTGCTTCTTTTGCTCCACCATGTGTGTGATGCTATTCTTTACTTCCCTGCTGTACAGGCTGCTCTGTTCAGCTAAAAACAGTTCTCCTCCTGAATCAAATGAGGAGATTATAAGAGCATTCAAAAGGACCAAATTAGCTTCCAGGAGAGCTTAAATCAATCTAAAGTTATAACAGCACAGAGAGAGAAGCCTTGGGATATTTAGAGAAATATGGAAGATCTGGACAGGGAGGATGGAGGATGGAGGGTGGAGGGTGGAGGCTAATGGCAGAGGGGAGGAGAGTTAAAAAATGTCTGTTTTGGGTAATATCAGCACGAAATGCCACAGCATCTATTATCGGATGATTGAGAACAATCTGACTGTGCGTGCTGCCACTCAGCAGAGTGGAAGGGGATGTAATGGATAAACAGTGATTATGCTGAGTCCTCCAGATTGAGAATGTTCATATTTACAGTGTGATAGAGGGACAACAGCTGTATTACTGCCTGTCATTTATGCAATATGCATTTCATTTCAGCACGTCTCTAATGGGCAGATTCTTAAAAGGAGTCGTGCACCGGGAATTGTAAGCACAAAAGCTGATAGATTGTGGGCTTTTTAAGGACTGCTATTGTTATATCTGTTATTCTATTTGCCTTGACTTATTTTCCCTAAATGGCAAAATAATTGATCAGTATTTCTGCTACCGCTTGTCATTCTGTTATACTTTATTCGTCAAGGAAATCCTGCTTTAAAGCATGTTTCATTTCTGCATGAAATTCCAGAAGAGGCAGCTTTCATCTGCTGGAAACCAAACATACACCATTCCACCCCTGTCTGCCTCTGTTTCTGTCTTTGTCTCTTCCTCTGTCTAACCCACCTCCCCGTGCGTAGCTAAGCCTGCTAAGTGATAGGCCATGGCTTGGGCTTCTTCGTTCAAAAGACAGGCACATCATTAGGGAGCTGAAGAGCGCTGCTCCTACCCCCAGGGGAGGGATGACAGTCCGTCATCGCCCTGGGGCTTACCTTACTTTGGGCCACAGAAATCAAAGACAATGCTATGAAATTTGAATGAGGTTGGATGAAATGCTCCCATTTTTTTTCTTAGTCTAGTTTTAATTTAGATGTTGGGAGACGATAGGAAAAATGTCAGATTATTTGAAAACGATAATGATTAATCACTATGAAAGAGTGCTGGAACACAGTGTTTTTGGTAAATCAGTTTATATTTATGTAAATAAGGAACATCTGTTGTCAGGTGAACACTTAACCGTTCCAAAAATGCTACTGTACCACATAGGAAGACAAATTGTTTCATTGCTTTTGGTTAATTGTTTTGAGTTGATGGGTCAGGATATTTATGCACCTGGTCACACTGTAGAATTGCTCCAGTTTATTTACAGTTTAATTCTGATCTATCCCTTTAAAAAAAAAAGAGCAAAACAAAAAAAAAGACAAATTTTGACTGAAATGCAGCAGTTTTGATAAGACACTGAATCTCCATGGCTCTCTTCATTCCAGTAACTCTCCATTACAAGAGAGGCTCATACATATGCAAACAAACGAAATGTGTGTATGAGCATGGATTAGTAATACTTTGAATTGAGTTAAGCAAATGTCTGTCCTGTTATCACGGAGCTTAGAAAATAATACATTTTGCATTTCACAATAAATTGTAATAGATAGCTTGAGGATTTCTTTTTCTCTTTGTCTCTGGTCTGTCATTCATGACCTATTAGTGCATCCTGAGAAGCTTTACAGTTTAATAAGACAATGGACTTCTTAACCCAAGCAGACACAGAAATGTAAAACAAGAGTAAGGTAATCTTAAAATAATCATGCAAGCTCCATAAACAGGCTGGTCTCAAAACAAACATGGTATGAGTATGCTGATTAACACCACATTACATGCAGGAGGCATAGGCTGCATTAAAATTTCATCCCCAGCACAGAAACAGCCAAACATGCCCTATATTGTCTAAATGGTGTTAATAAGTCATGCTGGTTACATGTCATGTTATTTCAGTCTGCTTGGTCTGGTGGTGATTTCCAACCCAGGCTTTGATACTGACACCAGATCTTCTGTGAAAGGGAAGGGATTTCATCAATTCATTCATCCATTCATGGGATAGAACTACACAGATGCTGTTTTTTCAAGATAATACTTGGTTGCCGAAGCCTGGTGCATTTTTTTCAGAAAATCTTTATTATCGTAAAAACAAAACAAAACAGTAAGAACAAACTTAACCAAAAGCAAATAAATACTGAAAATCAAAGTAACAAAATCTTAAAAAACAACACCAACAAAAACGATAAACTGGGAAATAGAACAATGTTTTCACATTTTAGGTTGAAACTCCTTGATTTATTTAACTCTGCTTTCTACGATTTCTATTAGCGTGATTTCCTTGGTTTTTCCCACATTGTGTATATCAATTTTTTCATCACATATTTCTATTTTCCTATGAAATAATGTTAATAACAGTATGTGAAAAGTAGTTTTGGTCATTTTATGTGTGCCGTGTGTGACATATTCATGCTTGTGTCACATTATCAACAACTGTATGGAAAACTTCAACTGGTAGAAAAGTGATATGATATATTTTGTTTTTCATTGTCAAATAATCCCATAGAAAGTCTAAAAACAACTATTCTGTTAACTTTGTCTATGTATTTGTTAAAATTGCTACTTTTACATAGCCTTAAGACATACAGTAGCATCTTTATATTCATATTCTGGGTAATGATAATTAACATAAATTGCTCCATCAGAAAAGATAAATGATAAATGAGCTTTTATATAATAAATCATGCTGCTCTTGTCATCATCTATATCACTAATATAATGAGTTAGTCGGATAGACCTTGTCCATAACAGACATTTTGAAATATTATAGCCAGTAATACACAGGTGTGTTCATTATGGCTGCTTCCCACCTAGATGAGTTACAGCTGTTGTGCATGCTCGTTTATCGTCACAGTAACCTATGCTGGGACACAAGAGGAACAGAACTGACAATACTGCAATGTTCACACGTGCATTTTTTTGTTTGCCGGTAATTACATGACCTTCCCAATGGTTAACAGGTGAGCTAGAATGGTTCATCTGTCTTTTTCTCCATCTTTGACCAAATGTAGAATTCTCTCTCACTTGTCCTCAGACTTTACTTCTGCATTACTGCCACTGTATTGTCTGCCTTTTCTACACTTTCGATACTTTTACACCTGCTCTAGCTGAGGTGATGCAAGCTTAACAGTTTTTTTCCAGAACTGACTTGTCCTATGTTTATTTTCAAGTTCACCAATGATTTATTTTTTCTTTTGATCCTTTCACACTGATTGGCTTACTGTATCCAGTTCCTGTGAAATGATTCTCAACAAAAGTTTTTGTTCGTCTTCAAATAAATGAAGGCAGTTTTTCCTCTCTGGTCATTGTGTTGGTATTTGGCTTTTGGCTCAAAGTGCAGTCTAAACAGATGAGTAGGTAGAAACAATGAATAGATGCCCACTGCTCATTTTTGTCTTAGCAATCCCTGTAAGAGGAAAAGTGTTGCAACAAGGTCCACCAGTTAAAAAGCCTTTGACTTATTTTCACACTATTTACTCCACAACACAGGCATTTCTGTCAAATGGCAACAAAACAAACTCTTAACTTTCTCTCTTTTTAGTCATATTCTGTTTATTCTGCAAAGTCATGTGTCACAGTCTGAATCAAAGCAAAACATTCACCTAGGAGAATGGTGTTCATGGCTTTTTCATACGATTATTTATTTGTTTATTTATTTTTTTTATTTTTAATTTCATTAAAACTTTGTCTTGTTTTCAAACTGCTTGGAACATTTTTGTTTTAATCTAAGACTTTGATTGGTTGAACCAAGTGTCCGCACCAAAACTGTATGGGTAGCTTTATGATAATATAAAAGATTGGGTTCAAATGAGGAAAAATGTAATGACCATTTGTCTTTACTGTCATAGTTGAGTTAAGGTGAAGTTTTTCTAACTTTGCCATTTTTTGGACTGCTGTTTTTTGTCTCAGTTTACATACATGAGAAGGTAATTAACCCATGCCCACAAACACGATGAACCAATCGCAATGTGCCCCATACAATCGAACATTTTCAGCGTGACCGTTGAATGCATTAAAGGTAGTTCGTTTTTGTTGTTCTTTTACATGTTTTTTTAAGTTTAAGATGGTCAAGCAGTGTGCATAGAGTACATGCAACTCCAACACTAGGTATCCTGAGAGGCTGGGCAATGGAGTGTATTTTTTGCCCTTTCCTAAATATGTCAACCGAGAAAAGTGTCTGCTTTGGATTAAGTTATTAAGCAGCATACCACAAAATCAACTGAACGTGGATCAAATCAACAAGGATGTCAACATCTGTTGTAAGGTAAGTCAACAGTGTATGTGAAGCAACATATTGTTACTTTGCTGGACAGAAATATAAAGTTATGTTTAACCATCCCTAACATAAGATGACTGTGAACAAGTGCCCGACAGAGGTCTAAGACCTGGGTGAAAGTTATCATAGTTCAAATCTAAGGAGGACCCAAACTTTTTTCTTTTAATTTTTCCCACTTTAAATTCATATTCGATTCAATTAAATTCAATTTCATTTGTATAGCGCCAATTCATGACACGGTCATCTCAGGGCACTTCAGTGACTTCAGTTTAAGCCAACCTGATTGTCATACATTGATTCTGTACAAGCCTGTTCATAACAAATAGCTAGGAAACCAACAGACTGCATCGGATCTAGTCATCGAATCCCCTTCTGAGCAAGCTTGAGGCAACAGTGGAAAGGAAAACTCCCTTTTATCAGGAAGTTCAAAACCTCCAGCAGAACCCGACTCAGGGAGGGCGGCCATCTGCCTCAACCGGTTGGGGCTGGAGATGACAGAAAGAGAGAACAGAGAGCACACAGGAAGTGAAAACAACAGACATCACATTTGATCCAGCGAGATCTGCAGAGAGAGGAGAAATATGTTGATGATGGCAGTACTGTCATATGTTTCTACATGAGAGATGAGGAGCAGAGAGACATGGGTGAAAAGCCCAGTGCATCATGGGATGTCCCTAAGCAGTCTAAGCCTATAGCAGCACAACTGATGGCTAGCCACCCCTAACTATAGAATTGATCAAAAACGAAGTTTTTAAGTCTGATCTTAAAGATAGAGGGTGTGTCTGCCTCCCGAACCAAAGCTGGGAGCTCGTTCCATGAGAGGCCCTCTTAATAGCTGATGGCTCTGCCTCCCAGTCAACTTGTAGAGAAGCACCAGTAGGCCTACATTCTGAGATCCAAGTGCTCTGTTGGGAACATAAGGAACTATGAGATCTTTAATATACACTGGAGCTTGGTTGTGGAGATTTTAAACTCTATCCTGGAATTATCAGGAAGCCAATGAAGAGAAGCTAGAAGTGGAGAAACATGATCTCCCCTACTGGTTCTCATCAGAACCATGGCTGCAGCAGGGAAAATATGAGGAAATAATCCACAAACCTTGTTTAAAATACTCTTTTTAAGTTTATTCATACCATTTGGAGGTTTCCCCTAAGTCTCAGCTGACTTGATTATTCAAAGTAACTCAAATCTTGATCATTTTTACCAAACTATTACGTGCCGCTACATTTATACAGCAGAATTCATGAAAGTATTTGAATATCTTTAAACTTAAGGTAATTCACAAGCTTAGCACACATGTAGACTGCATTATCCAATTATCAGTTCCGTGATCCAGCACCATTGTATTTCAACTAAACTTTATTCAAAGGAAGAATGGGCTTTAAAGGATAGCTAAGAGTGTGATCAATTTTAGTTTCTGGGGAAAAAACCCAACAAAAAGCATTATTTTGGTGGTGACTGCTTGCCTATACACACTGGACTCTTTGTCAATGCTAATGGCCAGTGGACCAACTAGCAGAGTGGAACACGTCTTTCTGGCCACAAATACCTTGTTTGTTATTGAGTAAATCTAAATAGTACTGTCCCTCTGGTACTGTGTAAGCCACCAGCTAACCTCAGATCTGACAGAGGGGGTTTAACCTGTAATTTTCCCAACCTGTGGCACACTGGTTCGGGGCATGTAAGTTCACTGATTGCAGGTTGTGGTGGGGAATCTCAGAATGGCTCATGCTCTCCTGCACTGATAACAAAATCCCTGTCATTCAATTCATCTCAGTTTATTATTGGTTGTATTGTATCCATATTGAATTCATTATCACTTTAGCTGTGCACTCATTTTAACTGTCACAGAACACAGTGAGAAATAGATTGCTCTCAAATATTCTGTGGCACCCCATGTAACTGTCGGAAGCTGCTGGGTGGCGGCAAGACAGCAAATGCCCCTATTTATGTCTAGCAATTCTTTCTGTGGCATTTTGCCTCCTCCTGTTGTCTCGCCTCTCTTATTAACATGCACTTAAATTCCCTTTGTTCTCTCAAGTGCTCATTAAAGAATTCACTGCCTTCTGATGTCTATAGTTTTACATAATTAGAACCCAAGAGGGTTCCACGTGTGCACTAAAGTTCTCCATTTGTTTTACTCTGCATTAGAGGAGCAATTTGTTTAATTTCTCTGGAGTTTAACCTTGCTGACTGTGATGGAAATGCACCTGCAAATCTTGCATTCAGTCAGATCACCAGTGAGAAAACACTGCTTATGACTATTGTCTTTTCTTTTTTGTGTATCGTCTGAGATAATACACACTGTTATTAATCATTTACATACAGTATTTTATGTAAGAGGTGTAATGTCATTGTGATAAATGAAATTGTGAATATGTTATCAATCTCTTCAACAAACTAATTTATCATAAGGAAACATACATTATTTATTGAGGTAATATTTAAAGTTTGATGTTCCACTTAATAACACGCTACCAGTGTATCTGTAAGGTTCACTTTGATGATAATGCCAAACAAGGATTTACTGATTGGTGTTGTGAGAAAAATAGAATTTCTTTTTCTTATTCCTGTCTGGTTGATTTTACTTCAATGAACAATATCATATTTATTACCCTGAAAACCTTGCTGAAGAAGTTGAAGGCAAACTCTTTGAAAGATTTAAATTGCACAGTATTTGTATGCTTTATAGTATAGCCACAAGCAGCAGCATTTTAGCTTTTATGCATACAGAATCAACACAGAGAAAATGATTGAGCCTGGCAGAGACTAGATTGACAAAGTCCACTTACTAAAACTGATAAAAGCTTACAAATGATTTAATCTTGGCAACCTGTCCAGAGCGTGCCCTGCCTCTCGCCTGCTAATTGCTTTTATAGGCTCCAACCCGCCCATGACCCCTGAATTGGATTAAGCGGTACAGAAAATGAATGAATGAATGTTCTGAACTGGTTTATGAACAAAGGTT
Source organism: Craterocephalus amniculus (assembly GCA_036024015.1). NCBI lineage: Eukaryota > Metazoa > Chordata > Actinopteri > Atheriniformes > Atherinidae > Craterocephalus > Craterocephalus amniculus. The sequence continues at coordinate 17,469 of JAVQJG010173326.1, forward strand.
TGCTTATTTAACAGGTTACTTATTGACTTGCATGGATCAGGTGGTATGCAACTGCTGGGACTGGATACTTCAGTGGTCATCTGCCTAACTTTCTCCAAGAAATATGAAAGCAGTGTAACAAGATTAGTGACATTTTTGTATTGAATTCATGATTCAAACACCCAGCTAAGAGCTACAGATACCTGGGTATTAAATTCAAAAGTAGACAGGACTACAAAAAAAGCACAGAGGCTGCTGATAGATAAGAACTCTTATTGCAAACTTGTGTTTGCATTTGTGGCAGGAGGACCAGAGGGCCCGGGCGGGGAACGATCCCAAACCTCCCGGGAGAAAGTCATGCGCGCTAACTAGTCTTGGCAAGGATCCATGTGCAGCCCTAAGGGTCCATGGATTCTGAACCTGTGGCGTGTGCGTGAAGCACGAGGACGTGCTTGTGAAAAGAGGGGGAGAGATGTGACAGTGTGTGGGTCCTGTCACTGTGATCCTCCGACTGATGCTGCGCCCTGGCTACTTTGGCTGACTGGCAAGCGCGCATGACTTTCATCCAGGAGGTTGTGGGATCAATTCCCCACCCGGGCCCTCTGTCCGTCCTGCCACATTCTTGCGTTGTCGGTAGGAGTCATGTAGCACTAAGGGTGGATCCATGGATTCCGGACGTGTGGCGTGTGCATAAAGCATGAGGACGTGCTTGTGAAAAGAGGGGGAGAGATGTGAGAGTGTGTGGGTCCGAATGTGGCGGGACGACCAGAGGGCCCGGGCGTGGAACGATCCCACAACCTCCTGGGTGAAAGTAATGCGCGCTAACCAGTCAGCCAAAGGGATATCCCTGTGGCCAAGTAGCCAGGGCGCATGATCAGTCGGGGGCACACAGTGACAGGACCCACACACTGTCACACATTCAAAGCTTGATCAGTATTTTTTGTAATAGTCTTGCCTACCTTGGAGATTTGTCACCAGATTTAGCCACTTTTAACCCATCATCATCAATCACTGTAAAGCTAGTGACAAATCTAGAGACTTTTTGGACAAATCTCTTGTTCTTCATAGAAAAATAAACCATTGAGGCTGCATGTAGGCTACGTACTCATGATATCATTAGGTACTGTGATGGCAGTTCAATTGTTTTTCTTATGTTAAGTTAAGCTAACAGCTAACCAACTGTTCTCTGAGTCAATTCATTTCGTGGCAGGCAAGTGAATAAGCATATTTTCAAATACTTTAAAAAGTTTAAAAGGCACAGTTTCTTAACTTTTAAAGTGATGTCATTTTGGCTGAATGAAAGTCATTTCCATAATCATATACTTCATAACCTGATCAAAAGATAGCTGCCAACCTGCGCAGTTCTCACTCCAGACGTGCTACGAGGAGAAAGTGGCAGCTCTGCAGATACGTCCCCCAGGAGCCATTCATGACTGTAGCCAACATTGCAGACTTTCTCCTTGGTAAAGTCTCTCTCTCTCTCTCTCTCCTTCCCCTCATCCTGCAGGATGAATAAAAGGAAAACATTTGGCAGTGTTTGTCATACTTCCATTGGTGCCAACAGGAGGGATAAGGCCAAATAATTTATTCCAAGTCATGCCCCACACAGCACCTTTTCTTTTTATTTTTTTAATTTTTTCTTATGATTTTTCCACCATGTGGAAGGCCTTTTGTGCCTATTCCCCATCTTGCAGATATCCATGGCTAATAATGATCCATATGTGTCTGCGTGATTGTGTGTTGCAGAACAGTACATGTGCAAACTGTGTCTGTACTTTGTGTTTGTAATGGTGTCTGGACTATGGGAAATGTTAAGTGGTGGGGGGATGTTTGATGTGGTGTTCCAAAGTGAGTGGCCCGCTGAGGAAAACAATAAAGCATGAATGACAGGAACAGATGGCCATCTTTATTGTCCCCTGAAATGCAAACTCGGAATATCTTTGCTTGGTGGGTGGCGCCGTTATATATTTATTTTCTCCCTCCTGTCCCTCACACTGCTAATAGCACTGGAGGCTGGCAACCTCCCACATTTAAGACTAAAAGGCCTTATAAAGGGTCGGCGCCAGATGCTTATTATTGAATGCTTCTGTTTAAATGGGCAATGACATACATGTAGAACATAGATGACAAGAGGAGGTACAAATGTCCAAGCAGGAGAGAGACTCCATATGTAAAACACTCAGCATCAGCATCACAGCATGGGCACAGACCAGCTTCCTGAGAGTTAAATAGCTATTTAAAGGGTCTACAACAATAATTAATGATACAGGGTGCAAGTGAAAAAGTGAATAAGTGGTTACAAATCAAAGCCAAACTCTTATGAAAAAATATATTATACCTTTAAATCATCTTTTATTCTTCTTTGTTGCAGATCTGTTCGGATAAAATGATGGTTTTACAGTTTATTTTAATCTGCTTTGATGTTCGTGATGCAGCATCTTCTGTCAGTGAAATGGTGCCAGTTTTGAATTTTCTCATCTCCTTACTGACATGAATTGAACTAAAAATGATAAAATTAAGAAAACTACATCAGATGATAAGAGGAATGAGGAGAATGCTGCTTGTTACGTTTGTAGACATCACGTTCACTCATGCCTGACCTGTCTAGGGATAATGCTCACTACTTTTCAAGATGCATTGTGGGTGATTTTGAGTGCACTACTTTTTTCTTTCTTGACATTCGGAGACCCTAACAAAATGGCGTGATCCCTATATAGGGCACTATGCAGGGAAGTGGGTGCACTTCTGGACACAGACATGAGCATAGAAATGTCTTCAAATGGCAAGCACAGCTCTGAATGGATGGTGGCTGCTAGTGGCCAAAATTTTTCCAGACACTTTCATCTGTGAGTGGATCCTGTGGCCTCAGGTTCAACAATAGCGTTTGAGTCAAATTGAGTCTTGACGTAAAATAATACAGTGCTTAGTTATCACCTGAAAAGAGTGGACAAAGTTGTTTTTTCTTCTGGCCCTGTAAGTTTCCTTTTCAGCGCAAAGTTATGGGGTGGGGAGCAGTTATAATTGAATCATTTGCCAAGGTTGCACTGCCAATGGTGACATTAATTGCCTTTGTGTGTGTTGAATTCGGTGCTTGACGTGGCTGCATGACACGGGTCTTGTACAACACTTACAGGAGGATGTGGCAGAAGACGAAAGGTTATTTTTCACTCTGTAAATTTATTCACAGTGTCTGAAGAGGATATATTAACTATATATTAACACTTTTAACATTTATTATGTTTTAAATGACATATCACAGTTTTTGTAGTTTCACCAGAGAAATATAATGTTACCAAATAGCCAGGACGCAAAGCAACAGGTATTGTGATATTAATTTTGGCATTCACCAGCTCCATGAGAATGATGATAATAAACCTAACATATTTTCTCATTTTAGTAGACTTGCTTAAACTGTTTAAAATCATTTCTTATTTTATAACAACAGTCTTTACTTTCTGAAAGAAATATGTTGAAGAGCCACTCCTAATTATGACTCATACAATTTATCAGATTGTTTATGCTGTAGGCATTGTGAGTAAGTGAAAGGACACTGGAAGAGATTTGGGTTTGCTTTGACATCCTTTCAAACCAGTTATGGATTTAAAAAAATACATCTCAAATACTGAGTTCCTTTATAACCTGATGTGTCGTATCAAAGGTATGATGAATATTATAACTTGTCAAGTCCAATGTCATGTGTACATATTCAATGGAGACACGTTAACCAAAACACTTTGATTATTAAAAGTTAAACAACATTTTTTTTGTCATATAACCAATTTAAAAACTCTTCTTTCATGGCGAAAGTAATTGGCCTTCTTTCATCCTTGTATTACTCATCACAGGGACAAATTAGCAAGGAAGCTTACCAAGCTCAGGGACTCTGGTCTGTTATTACCAGAAAACTCAACATTAGCGAGGACACAGATGGGGTTATTTGTGAATTTGTGCTTAAATATCTCACATATAGCTGCATTTTTGGAGAAGATGTCTCAATCACAGCAAACACCTGCATCAATTTTCTGCTTGCAGGATGGTGATCTATGTTTGCATTTTGCTGTGTGAGTAAAATTAGAAATAACAAGGTCAGCATTTGTAAGTATGAGGATTGGTAGGGGGATAAAACACAGGACCTTCATTAAAGTTGCTGGATTTTTTTTTTTCACCTGTGTGCTACTGGAATTTTACTCTGGGTTTGTTCAGGCACCAAAATCACTTTTCTCTGTGTATGAAAACATGGCAAGTTTGCTTATATTGGACCATAAGTGGACTTGAAAGCATGCAAGAATGGATGCTTCCGTTCTCTGCTCTTCTCTTTTGGGCGTTACCACTGCAGATGTTGTAGAACACCTGTTAACATCTAGCCTCCAAATTGCATTGAAGGGGAACCCAGTCCATTTCCATGTGCAGTGTTTAGGTGTTTGCATGTAATGAGTTGGGAGCGACAACACAAAGCCAGGCATCCTGGTAATGTCACTATGGATAAATACTGAGCAGGTCCAGATGGCTTAGCCCAACGAGATGACGTTTCTGTCTCATCCCAATAATAGATCAAGGAATGAGACAACATCATAAAAACATAGCATATAAGCATAAAGAGATATAGAGATATATGGCCCGCAGTTAACAACCAAAAGAAGACACGATTTTACCAACAACAACCACTAGTAAAGTGTAAAAAAAAATCTAAATAAAATCAATTATGAAAATGTTTACAAAAACATTGAGAAATGACCAAAAAGTAATGCAAACCATCACCAAGAATGGATACAACTACAAATGATATCTGAATCGTTGAACCCTTTGATGCATGAATTATTAAGAAACAGTGCCACGTGTTTTTTGCATACAGTAATTTACTTCCAAAGACACATACAGTGATGTCTTTTTATTTCTTGATCTTACTTTTTTGAAAATGTAGTTTGATAGCTTATTCAAAATGTTTAATTGAATATACTTTCCATATTTCTATTATATGGATATTCTATAAAAAATATGGCTGTATCATTTTTCTTTTCCTGTTCATCACAAAAGAAAGTTTGGTTATTACAATGTATGAATATACATATGTAAATATTAATTCTACAGTAAGTGACAGTGTATTCCACAACTTACTCATGTCCCCTGAAGTGGCAAAAGCTGTCAAACAGCTGTCAAATAGGTTTCCAATGTAGTGGACGCTATGAAAGGGTTAAGGTGATTTCATTCATTCATTCTTCCGGTATATCTGTCAACGAAAGAGGCAAGTGGGAGTTCTTTACAACTCTGCGTTTGTAAATGGGCTGGTTTAATGTGTTTTCCAGACTCTATGTGATGGTAGTAATACATTGTCATCTGAATATGAACAAAGTGTTTTTATTACAGCATTTGATTGGAATTAACAAACGATTGGTGTTTTAACAGTTGGTGAGGGTCAGTAAATTTTCAGGTTCTGGTGTCATCATCCCCTGCTTTGGCACAGTGAGAATATTCATCAGTAAATGATAGTTTAGTGAAAATAATTACAGACAGCTTGGATTTGGATTAGAGGGATTACTACTTTAAGCTCTTCATTACAGAGTCTTTAGCAAAGAAACCTTCCATTTTGCTGTAGTAGTACAAAAGAGGGATCCTCAAACTATGCAAGGATTTTCAATCTCATGAACATAAAAAATAACTGACCTACTGTACATACTGAAAACTGATGCTGCATTTTGTTGAATCATTACTTTTCTTCTCATACTCCTCTTTCCTTACTCATTTCTTTCCTGTTCTTGTGTTTAAGAAGTCAACCTCACTCTTTCTCACCATGTGACTCCATCCACCTCCCTCCATGTCTAATCTTTGCCAGTTCCCTCCCTCTTATCATGCTCTTTCCCTACCCTGCCTCTTTCGTTTGTCCCTCCTCCCCACCTTCGTTTCTCTCTTCACCTCACGACTGTAACACAGTGGTGGCCGCCCCTGTTTTTGCTGGGTTCACCGTTCCTTCCACTGATAATTCCCCTGTATTAACTGGCTGGAGTTATTACCCGTTATATGAGATGTCTATGTTGAGGGCGCTTTATGAGATCCTGGTCCCTGTGGATAAGATGATGGAGTTGGTGAGCGCTGTCATCCCCCAGCAGTATAATGGCATCAGTTGGGAAATTCACAATGCCATGGATTATTGATAGAGCCATATCTGCACTTTCTGCTGACAAATTCCTGATCTGGGTTGAAGGGGGCACATAATCCTGAAGAATATCTCTGCTAATATGGCCGCCTCCATACAGTTACACCTCTGCTCTCTTTGGGGTACTTTGGTTTTCCTCTCCTCCCCTGTGACAAATGCTCGAGCGTTCACAGCGATTCGAATGAGAGGGTGAAGATTTATTCTAACAATAGGCTCTCCCACACCGCCTTACACTGAAGTACAGCAAGTATCGCCGAGTGAACAGACTGTCTTGCTGCTCCTGTTGCTACTCCCCAACACAGAATAATATGATTGCATTTTATGACAAAAACAAAAAGCAAACAGGACCTTGAAAGACATCTTGAAGAAAGGATTTCCAACTGAACATATGGCTAAAAACCTAAAGGATGCAACTATATGGCAAGGAGAAGATACCTTCTCTCATTAGCCGTCCACAACCCATCATAACAAGTAGCTAAGGAAGAAGGTAAACAATCCGGCACTCCTTTTACATAGAGAAATTCTCCTGGCTCTCATTACATGCCTCCTCCCTCTCTGCTCCTCAATCTGTCTGATGCACTGTGGTGGGACTCAACAGCGTTTAGTCGGCGTGAAGACCACAGGCTGAATTCTCAGTTATAGCCTCGATTTTTGATCCCAGATGTGAGCACCACATTCAGACGTGTGAGATGGGAGGCGGAGAAGGAGGGAGTGGTGGGGGGCAAGAGACAATAACAGATCAAATACGAGTGGTTAACGAAGCTACCGGGGACAACATGCGTCCAATAAAAGAGGCCTCCTTCTGGTCTGAGGATGCGTCAGAAGCTGTTGTGTTTACACAAGCGCGAGTAACAGCCTTAATACCTCCTTTCTGATCTTACTGATTTGTTTGAGAAATTGTTTGTAAATGACCAGACAAGCATCTTCTGGCGAATTGCTCCTTGTTGCCCATCTCTAGACCCTGAGCCTGGGCAGCCATGTTGCTTTTCAGAGGAATGTGAAATTACTATCACATTGAGGGAAATCAAAGTCTTGTTCTGCAGTAGTCCTCTGGGCAGCATTGTGCAGTATTGCTTTGGAAACGGGCCTAATTGGTATGTGTGGGCCAAACTCACCCCACTGCCTGAAACTAGCTGGCTTCATGTTCACAACAATTGGATTTGGAATAGCTGCCCTAGATTGTTTGTGTTTTGCAGTCAGGTTGTGTGTGTGTGTGTGTGTAACACTGAGTGCAACGCTAATCCTAATCTCTTCTCAGTCTCTCATATTAGGATATGTGACTCTTGTAATTGCTGAGTCTATTGTAGTGAGTATCGTCAACCATGTATTTTTAAAAGACGTGGGTGGCTGTCGTCTCCAAAAGAAAAATGCAGGGATTTGAACTGAACAATTAGTGGAAGCCTCCATCTGACAGACCATATTTCTGCCTCTCAGCATTCAGTGTATGGCTTGGCAGTCCACCAAAAAGAGAGAGAGAGAGAAAAAAAAAGGAACATTAAGTCACCTATAATTTGCTTTCCGACAGTCAGATTGTAAAACAGACACATGACAGCTTAGTGATTCATCTGGTCTATGCACCATGTCTGCCTCTTGAACGATGATTGGCTCTGGCACAGGGCTTGCCTCACCATGCAAGCACAGCGTGCAGGTTCCCAATGCCTCCTCTGCTGTGCTCGGCTATTAACCTGATATCTCATATTGAATTATAAACACAGGGGGTTTCTTCTTTGCATGGGTCTGCATTCTGCTCCGGCTACGTGATCGTGCCATAAGGGGGATGTTGGATGAAAGCTCCCCTGCTCGCCACTCACTTCTCATCAGAGGCTTTAAATGTAAAATGTGTAAATAATTTGGGAAGCATATTAACTCTTATTCTGTTGTTCAGCAAAAACCCTTAGCACTGCTGATAATGTGCACTGCGCTCACCTCCATTGAAGAGGTTTGCCGAATTAGCTTGTGCCAGTAAGTTTTTCTCTCCCAAATGCACTACAGTGCAATATAGGGAGGGAGAGAATGTGATTACAAACAGTAAGTTATTGCCTCGGGCACAATTAAAACTTTGCAGATGAGCATTCCTGTGATTGCAAACTGAATCAGGTATGGTGTTGGTGGGGCATGTTGCTTGTTAATTGGTTAATTACAGAGCAAGAAGGCTTGCTGTACAAGTATTAACTGGGAAATATGCTCCACATTTTCTGTCAGTCCCGCATGTAAACCAGACACTGGGGCAGCCCCTCGACTAAAAATAAGCTCATCAGCAATTTGGAGCTGTGTGGGCTGTCTCTCATCATGATAGAGGAGCTCTCACAAATGGGCCGCTCGCTGCTCACACATCACAACGCCATTCTTCAAAACATACAACCTTCCTAGAATGTTGTTGCCGTAGGAGCAGGGATGTGGTTAGAGTTCAGAGATGGAGATGCTCTTGTCTGTGTAATTAGGATAAAAAATAACAAACAAGTCTTGTTGATTTTCTTTTTCAGTAGTTTTGAATTAATCAAGTGGATTGAAATACAACTTGAAATCTAGAGGAGGTTTTTTCCTGGTTATGAAACTGCTCTCTGCAACATAAGAAATAAGACTGATCAACCATGGGCTGTGAAGTGCACAGCACCAGCAGGTGTATTGCTTCATGCAACATGTTTCCAACAAAGTCAGGAGGGGGGGAAGGGCATCACCGAGGGCATGGACTCGCCACGGGGACCGTTTGCGCATGCACACACTCACATGCTTACACACCCATTCACACACGCACACCTCGTACCTCTGAGGAAATGTCCCGATTTCTTAGTCAATGCCCTCACTGCCTCAAATCCTACAGGTCTTACTCAGAGCCAGTGTTCACTGTGGCTTGAGTAAATCAGAAGTGTTTTCTGACTGCAACTGCATTTGGCTTTGATTAAAGCAATGCCACAGGCTAAAAGCTGTCCACATCCCTTTATGAGCATGCTTTTCTGACCTTTCTGTTCAAGCGAGTCTTCTTAGGACTGAGGACTTGACACAACATGACATGTTGCCAGGTCAGTAAACATGGTGTTCCTAGATATGAAAAAGCAGTGAGCAAAAAACAAATTTGATGTAAGCCTTGATGCTTTTCATCATTTATATTATATTCACTCTTTTTTCAGTTGAACAAATTTGTATGTTTATTATACGACATGCATCTCGTTAGACTGGCGACCTGTCCAGGGTGTACCCCGCCTCTCGCCCGTTGATAGCTGGGATAGGCTCCAGCACACCCGCGACACACTTGGATTAAGCGGTTCAGAAAATGGATGGATGGATGGAT
>JAVQJG010173353.1:0-28515 GCA_036024015.1 Craterocephalus amniculus
GACGTCCTGCTGAGTTACAGCTCCATGCGGTCTGGTAGAGCAGGGGAAGATGAGAAGTCTTGTTTAATCCAAATTAAAAATGTTTTATTTATCTGGAATTGTGGGGTGTACCGCTACACCTGCTTGCTTCCTTTGATAAACTTACTTTTGAACCTTGACATCAGTGCATAGTTAGTTCTTAGTTTATTGTTGTTAATGTAGTGAAATTATGATTAAGATATCCAAAACAGTTTTTTCTGCACTGGAAATCGTAACTTGTACCTTTATTTTTTCGTTTTGGAATTTGCAATTTGTGTAGGCACTTTGACAAAGTTCCACCTTTGATTCAACATTTCCCTGATTTCTGTTCATAAATGCATAAGTATTGTAATTTGGTGGGTATTTCCCGTATTTCTGTAAGACAAGGTTAGCAAAACCCACAATGACATTAACCAAAAAATGTCAGTTTTTCAGCAAGGTCATTAGCACTCATTATCCGGTCACCATGGGTAACAAATTGCAGTTGTTGAAATATTTGACAACATGTCTGAGGACATCAGATAACTGGGTCAGCAGCAGGACAAACCTTCTTAAGAAGCTTAAATCTCGACCAGTATTCTTGGCAACATCCAAACTGCACTGTAGTCCATTCATTATACAGTCTGGACATTCTGTGCAACACTTTGAGCCTGCTCAATAACTGAGCAAAGCAGAAAAAGTGTTTGGGCGAAAGACTTTTAGTGCAGAGTGTTAGGATATCAACACTGAGCAGGGATGGATGTGACACTCTGCCAGGACTCCTCTCGCAGACTTCTTCTCAGACTTCTTCTCATAGAAGCAATGGCAGCAGACTGAACAGCAAACTGGACCATTTGGATGCTATCTGCACATTTTCCCCAGCAACATGCAGCCAATGTTAATGTATGAGACACATTCAAATGTGCACATGTCAAGCAAAACATGAAGTCCTGTAGGAGCTGTTTGATGAAAGCACCATATCTGAGTCTCCTCCCAGTGAAAACTGTCAGCGCTGACAGTGATCAGTGATGAGCAGGGACGAGGGTGTACACTGTAATGAAGTCTGGTGTACTCTTGAGCGTCTTTGCACTGTTGAATGCTGATGGTGAGAGTCGGGTGAGAGTAGAGAGGATGGGAACGTGGCTCTTTGGGTGGCTGATAGGTAATCAGTAGCTCTTTGTGCATACAGATAGTTGTTGCTATGCCAATGGGGGTCTTAATCCAGTGTCTCTGCAGTGAGCACGGTAGAGGTATATTTATGTGTGTAAACCTATTTATGTCTGTTTGATGAAGTGAGCGGATTTAACACCTTGTTTAGTTTCAGTGTGTAAATCTTAATAGTCTTTTCTCCTCTGCAGGTGCTGATTTAAAGAGACAGTTTGACATTTTGGGAAATATGCTTATTCAGTTTCTTGTAGGTACCATAAATATGAAGCTCCAGCCGGCAGCCAGTCACCTTGTTGGCAGACATTGTAGCAGTTGACATGGGCAAGCTAGCTGCTTCCCTCTCATGCCATGCTATCTTGGTGCTATGCTAGGCAAAGAGAAAGACAGGAGGAAATTCAATACCAACAAAGTAAATCAGCTGATAAATATGTGGAAAACTGACAGACTGACACGGAGTAAGAGTCTTATTGGTGTAAATGGGAAAGTGGACAAAGATTAAACCATTATAAGTATTGATACTTCATCAAAGACAAGGGGGGAAAAAATAAAGAGGAAACTCATGAACAAAATAGCAACAAAAATAGAATGAGACTACATTCTCAAAACGGAAAAAAACACTATAGCAGACCCTTTCTTTAACCTGTTAATGCTATTGTTTAATCTTATTAAACTTCAAAGGGAATACAATGCAAGTAATGTATTGCTTTAAATAACTTCGGGAAGGTCTAAAGCAACACCAGTTTCAGTTTACATTTCAGGTCCTTCTGCCCTTTCATTCTATCCCAAATTGCTAACAGAATGAAGTCCACCACTGCAGTCACCCTCCATTACCTTGTGGCCTGTTCTGCTGGGAGGCATTTGGAACAGCTGGAACAGTAAAAGCTGATGTTTCTATGTGCACACAGGAGCTTGATTTCTATTAGTGTCTAACTACAGTGCCATCCCATCCAGGACCCCCCTTGGCCACTCTGTCGGTTCCATTACTCAGTAAGACACAGAGGCCAGCCATGTCTTGAAAATCAGCATGGAAAGCACTCAGTCAGTCATTAACCATTCTGAACGATTATTATATGGCAGTTTCATGTCAGTTTGTACTCAATGTGATATTTTGGAAGAAGTGACACAATCTTCGATCCTTTGTGGTTTCTTTGTGAGATTTGGCAGTTAGCTGCCTGATACTGTCCTGCAGTCACTTACATTATATTTTGCTGACTTGTGTAAATATTCCTGTCCGATATGACCTCAATCCAAAGTGAGGCCCTTCTGAAAAATCTATCAGGCTTAAGTGTTTTGGAAATATTTTTTATGAAGCAAATCAGGGGAAGATGAAGGCAAGACACAATAAGAGAATGGCACAAAGTTTAACCCTGGGACATTGGAGTATTCATTGTCAGTTTAAAATCTTTCATCCATCATTAGTACACACTTGGGGTGAAAAGGCAACATATTCAGTCTGATTGTATATATCTAAGGCATTGTTTATGTCAGCATGACAATGCGAAACCTAATTGTGCTTATATTACAACACCATGGCTGTGTTTTTAAGTATGAAAGTGCTAAAGTTGCCTGACTGCTACCAAGACTCAGCACTCACTGGAATTACGGGGTCAATTATTAAGCAATAAATGAGACAAAGAAAAGCCCTGAAATGTTAAGCAGCATCTGCCATGAAAATATCCAGTAACAATATTGAAGCATATTCATCGTCATTGATGCGGAAGTGATGCAACACAATGGTAAACATGCTCCCTCGCAACCTTTTGCAAATGTGTTAGAAGGATCAAATGCAAGATGAGTAAATATGACTGAAAATGTACTAATAAAAATCAATCATTTTCAAATAAAAAGCACTCGTGTTTTAATAATATGGGAATATTTCCTTCAGTTTTTTTTATATTATGCATGGAAATCTGTTTTGTTAATGAAGCAGAGTTGTAGTGTTATCAGTTTGGTTGCTTGTCAAATGAATGTCAACATCATAAAATAGCAATTTCACCAAAAGTTTTGTATTTGAATTACTAAAACTTGACAGGGCTGGTATAAAGAGCACAAGAGAAAATAGTTTGTGTCAGTGGAGGAGCCGTTTTAAACCTTTAATCTTTAAAAATCCATTAGATGTGTTTTTAAACGGATTCCTGTTTTGTCTTGATATTCATCCCCAGTGGTGTAAACATTCTTACAGTACAGCAGGTTTTAACAATTATCAACGTTCTTTTTAGCTGCTACTCTCCAAAGCTATCATTTAATTCAATTATCTCATTCTTTGTTGTACCAAAATAAAAATAAAGATAACTTGCTGTTATCAAAGTGCTTTATGCTCATAGTCTTCCAGGTTCCACTTCCACAGAGCCAGCTTTGTTTCTAGAAACACATGTTAGAAGTAGCTGATGTTGTAGCTTGTGTGTCATAGGGATTATGTTCTCAAAGGAAACATGAATTTTTGGCTTGATTCCAGCATTGCCGACACTAGCGACTGTTACAAAAGTGTGGATTTCATGCTGTAGCTTGTTCTGCCTTTGGTCTAATGACAAGTTTCCTGTTGAGCTGTTGTTGAGTTTCTCAGCTGCACCAGCTGTGCAGTGTTTGAATGTTTGTAATGCAGCCGTAAATGCTGCTTTGGTGCCTCGCTTCAATTTGTCACTTTAGTGAAGATAAAGCATAAGAAATTGTGGAGCTGGAAAGTAGAATCCTTATTTGCATTTTGTCTCCGTTTCTTAATCTCCTTCACTCATGGTCCGCCTTTCTGGTATTTGCTCAGTATCTTTCAGTTAGAGATTTAAATGTGCTTTCCCATCATTACTGCCATCCTCTTCTCAGTGACTTTGGTCTTATTTAAGACCTAATATGGCTCATTATTGGAATTATTTCTAATCTTAACTCATGTTGACATACCTGTCACCACATTAGCATGACACACAATTTGATCAGCTTTATCCCCACCTTCACTTAATCCACTTGTGTTTGTATTTGCTACCAGTTTAAGTGTGTTTGCCTGCAGTTTATCACCCCACTGGGTCAAATTGTAGACTTTTGCTGGCAAAGAAAAATCTGTGAGCCTTTGATTCCTCCCCCAGGCCCTCGAAAACAGCCACCGAGCAGAACTGAATATTGAAACAGAGGTTAGCTGTCTCTTGGAAGTCAATGACAAGGAAATAAAAATATCTAAAGACACAAAAAAATCTGAATTTTTGATATCTTTCTGCTGCTTTTCTTCAGATCAGAACGATCCTTTCTCTGTCCCTTTTATGTCTCTGCATCTCCCTCCCACACCCCCTTTCTCTGCCTATCAGACACTCGGTGGGATGTAATGAGTGGCAGAGTGGTGATGGTGTGTTGATTTATTGCATGGTTGGCCAAATGGAACCTGGATGGAATGTGTCTGTCAATGTGGCGTCACTTAGATAGAAACACCTGGGATGCCTAGGGACAACTAACTGTGCTATCAGGAACAGGTCCCTACCTGAACCATCAACACATCCTCCACACACATGCACACACTGTTCAACGTTCCAATCATCCTCAATACTGAAAACAAGATATGCATATTGTATTGATAAGCCTACATTCTCAACTCTAATCAGCTCATCATAGTGCTGAGCTGCACATTTGTGTGTGAGTTGGACGGTATGCCCACTGCTTGATAGTTGGCATCTATCGTATTTTTACCTAAAGTATCTGAATTATGTATTACTAATGATTTCACAAAGTAATGCAGTCAGTTTTTGTTACAGTCTCTTGTATGAGCTGTGTTGAGTTTTATGAAAGATTAATCCAACTTTGTTAGAAGTAAGCAGAGGATTTGTCTTTCTTATTCTCTACTTTCTTCTTCCCCTGCTGTGGATGTGTTATGTTAAAGATTCATTTTGCTCAAAGTTCAGATCTGATTTATCGACTAAAGGCTTTAAAGGACCCATGGAGAGAAGCAGAAATATGTATAACATGATCCGAAATTGTGCAAACACATTTGTGAATACATATAACTCGTCCATTGAGGTGTTATTTAATCGTGACAGGTGTCAGAGGAAGGAGGCAGACAGTAGCACAAATGCAGTTTTCAGAATGTCAGAATGTCAGATGGGATGGCCAAGAGGTTCATTTTATTATATATATTAAATGCATCATCCTGTGGCCAAAATATGACAAATAAGGAGGATGAAATGTTTTTTGGTATATTTGGTTCACAGCTGTGACGAGGCAAAATCAGCTTCTCTTGCCGAGATGACGCTAAATTTGTGTCTTTAAGTGTTCTACTTCTATACGTACGAGCCTTTATACAAAACTATTGAATCTTTTTACATTGAATGAAAGGAATTAGTGCATAAAATATTGTTGGAGTAATGTGTATGTAATGTAATGCATGCTTTGTAGCACATTTGAACACACATTGAATCAATCCGTATTAGTTTGAATGAACAGACATTATCACACGAAAAAAAAAAACTAAGTGCAGTTTTTCTGCCCTGGGATGCTGCAGGCAATTGAAACCCTAGCGTTGGGTACTAAGGTTGTGCAGTTTTTTAAAAAAGAGGTTACACTGCCTAAAAACAATACTGGTGTAAATCTACAACCATAGTTACTGCACCACAGCATTTTACATGTACTAGTGTTCAGTGCCACTCAGAGCACCACTTTGTTCTTAGAAATAATTTTACTAAACCACTTCACAAAATAGCTGATCTTGCCATGCAGAACAATGACTCCAGCATTTTTCAGCTGCTTTATGGGTATTTTAACAACGCAGAGTGCACCACCCTAATCAGTGATAAAGTTATGATACATCTGATTCTTTTCTGCTGGTTTACGTATTGATTTGGCACTGATGCACTTTTGACTGGCTAATATGAATGGACAAAATAAAAAAACAGTGTCTGTGAACCAATTCCCATTTATTTATATTTATATTAAAGAGTTATTTTCCAATACACCATAAAAATCAAATTTTAAAGAAAATGAGTATGTCATGCCATTTTGTTGTGTAGTGACTCACTGCTCTATCAATGCAACATGCCATATCCCTATCTCCTTGTTTAAAATGTACTGGAAAATCCAGTTCCCAATATTAACCGAAGTAAGATCTAGAAATAAAATGTAATTTTCCTGAAATCTGTTCAAATAGATTTATAGAACTTTAGATAAGAACTATTCATTTATTTGTACTGATACTATGTGGTGAAAAAATGTCACATCCTTGCAGTATATCACTGCTTGGTTACACACAGGAACAAATGATGGGAGACATTGTTCACAGGCGCTGGTGTGCTGTGGATTTCTTTTTGTATCAGCTTTGTGTCCTTGTCATTGTTTCACTGGGGCATTGAAAGGAGGAGAGAAGGAGGAGAGCAGTTAACATTTTGATCAATGGAAAACACACACACACACACACACACTTACAGCTTTAAACAGATACAAAAGATTTCTCAAATCCATCACTGGCTAGGAAGAAAACTCCACCTCACTGATCAAATTCTGTCCTCTCACAGCTCAAAGTTTTGATGGTCACATTCATTGGATGTGTGAAATACTTTATGCCGTGCAGTACGAGTTTAGCTTACTGCAGAATGTGCCAAATAACAACAGAGGTTGTGTTACAGGAACAAAATATACTGTGGTAACAAAGCGACGGATGAATGGGCAAACAAGCAGATTAATTAACAAATAAAAGACTTTTTCTTTCAATGCCAGGATGCTAAATGATCTGGAGAAAAAACTAATTAAAAAAGTAAATGAACGAAATATTATAAAAAGGATGCATTTCCATACTACAGTACATTCCTGATTAGAGTGCTTTAGAGAACTCAACATAGATAGCTTTCATACTAGTGAGTTTGTTTCAACAATGTTTCTGGATTCGCCAAAGGCTACATGGAATAGCGCAGATAAATCATTATAATATGTATCCATACATCAAAAATCCTGTAATATCTTTGTATTAGAAAGTACATTATAACTTGCTTGAAGCTGAAAGTAATGATGGAAACTGATTTTTAGAAGTAGTTATTGAAGTAATGGATGGATGACTGAGAGGAGAGCTTAATAATCTCCTTGTCCTTTTATCACAGGATGTTTTTTTCCAAACAGACTATTACAAATATTTATATTGGAACAAAACCTTTTTACATCTTTGCAAGTGATTTTGCAGTTTTGACGAATTCAATTCATCTTTGCCCTGTTTCACATTGTTAATGACTCTTAATATCACTGGTGTAAAGACTGAAAACCAAACCAGATGACCTAAAGATAAATTTTTTTTGTCCTTCTGACGTGTCCTTGGGCAAGACACTTTATCCCTATCCGCTTGAGAACTTTTCTATAGCTGCTTCCCATATGGAGATCAATAATGTATCATGTGAATCATCGGTTAACGCACAAGGACAGAGATCACACAGTTCTTGTAATCTATATGCCTTTGAAAATACTGTAACAGTTCGTCCTCCAAGTGCTGACAGAGGATCTCATTTTTTCAAAACTGATAAAGCTGGATATTGAACACCTCCACCAGAACATCCCGGGGTTACGTGCGTTTAATCAAGGGCACTTGAACTATAGATGGTCATGGCAAGAGTGGGGATTACTCAGGAGAATTTCCCTGTTACAAGCTCATTCTGCTGGGTTACACACCATATTTTACATGCAGGGGTCAAGGGCAAGCTGTTGGTATGAATCTAAAACAGAGTGACTTAAGCTTGCTGAGATAAATAACAGAAAGATTGCATGTCATATGGCTTTGTGCATCATAAGCACAAGGCACGCTTGTCCTCCTCTGCAGTCCAGCTCGGTGCAGTCCTTAGCAGGGTTGCTGGTGCATAGCCAGAGATGCTTGTGAGGTGGTATTGGGGTACACACTGGTGCTAATCACTGTTCGGGGCACAGGCCCAGCTCACTGGCCATGACACCCAAGGTGTGCTGAATCCTATCAGTCCCCTGCAGATCCTGTGGCCTCTCTTTTTTTAACCTACC
This sequence comes from Craterocephalus amniculus, assembly GCA_036024015.1. Lineage (NCBI taxonomy): Eukaryota > Metazoa > Chordata > Actinopteri > Atheriniformes > Atherinidae > Craterocephalus > Craterocephalus amniculus. The sequence goes on from JAVQJG010173353.1 coordinate 8,122, forward strand.
CTTCTGTACAGTTGTGTTGTCATCCGCAGGATCAACAAAGCCATGGTGAGTGTATTAGGTGTGTGGCTTATCTTTAATGCACTCTTTTAACATTGGCCTTTTTTTCGCTTGGGCAAACAGTCCAGCATGTATAACATCTGTTTGATTTGGGAGTTGGATGCTGTTTGGACTGCTAGAATATGACATGGGCAGTCACCCCTGGCAGAGCTGCTCTTTATCTTTCCTTTGTAGCAGTCCCTCTGTGCGCCTATTTCTCAGTATGTCAGGGAAACTCCATCCACAGCTCTGCCTGGTGTGATTAATAGTGGCCATTCATTAACTTGATCAACCACTTAAGCAGAGATTATTAATCAGGTGCTTATTTAAACGTCACCACTGAGCAGCTGAAGGGAAATGAGGCCACTGGGAAATCGAGTATCCTGTGTGTGGGCCGCTTGCCTGCCTGAGTGGAAGTGATTTTAAGGGAACCTTTATGTTTAGTTCATGGAATATTCCACCACACTGTGAGTTTATTCATATCCATTGCTCAAAAAGTTTTCTTTTTTACTATACATATTTTTCCTTTCAGAAAAAGGTTATGTTTGTAAGAAGTGTCATCTGACAGCTGGGCTTTCTTGTTTATTGTGTGTTAGTAGGTAAATCAGCGCCCCTCCATTTTTTTATGCTGCGTTCGATTTATCTTGAAGGTCAGAACTCGGAACTGGGAATGACGTCACATCCAAGTGACAAGATGAAAATGTTCAGGTTGACCAATTCGGAAAACTTGCAAAATCACCAAATACCCCTTTAGTTGGTTGTAATTTCAAAGGCTAAACATATTAGCAAACAGCTTTTTATTGTTAGCAGAGAGATCACATCCAATGCTTTAATTTTTTCGTTTTAAACATGCATGCATTTTGCAAGCTTAATCTCTGCATAGAAGTTACAAAGCGCTAGCTTTAGCTCTAATTTATGTGCAGTTAAATAAGAACATTTAAAGATAAATATATGTCCTCTCAGATCCAGGGCAAGTTAGGGTTCGTGGGACTACCTTTAGCGTTCAGGTTGTATTTTCAAATGTAGTTTCAAATCGAACGCACCACTAGTCTCTTGAAAACAGATTCCCACGTGTGTGAGAGCATGACAGCTCCTGTTTCCAAGTACTGTAGATGGCGTCCCTGGCCTGCTTTCTGATTTCTATTGCCCCCTTGATTCATCGTTTCTCCTGCAGAAACCATCGAGCAATGTGGGTGTGGCCAACCTACCGTAACTTTTAGGTTCATCAGGTTGGTCATACCAAGGAATAACGGCTGATAAACGAACGTGGCAGCAGTCAGATAACGCAGCTGCCAGTCCAAATATGTCAAGATAAAACTAACATCTTAAGCTTTGTCTGAAAGAAGAACTTATGAAATATGCAGTATTGAGAAAATATTGGAGGCAGCAGCTAATACAGAAGCCCACTAGTGAGACCTATTGCGTCTCATTAATAAAACATTGTATAGTGTCTGTATTATGAAGAGCAATACAATACTTATGGGATTGTAGTTATTAGAAATTCACATCTCCTGACAGCTCTTCTACACTTTGTTTGTGTGTGTGTCTAAAGGATACATGAAGAACATATTCCACCATACTGCAAACAGGGAAAATTAGGGTGTTTTTATCAATCCTTTCAGAGATATTCACTACAAAAAATCCCTAATGATTCTTTTTTTGTTAGAAATCAGCATTGACACACTTGCTAGCTGGATAAATATGTTTTTGAAAAATGTAATGAGAACATTTCAGTTGGCATTTACAATATGCTGCTATTTACTTTCAGACTGCATCTATTTGTCAAGCTGTTCAGCAGACTCTATGCCTCAGCACATTCAGTCCGAAATAACGCATTGCTGGTCAAAAATAATTGGCATCATTGGATTTGAAGCACAGAACCCTAGTGAACCAATGCTGTAAAATCAAGATGTTTAAAGAGAAGTTATTTAGCAGTTATTAAACAAAAATATACCTCACACATAAGGACTGGCCCTCTTCCATGACTAAATTTATTCCTTGAATAATAATAATAAAAAATCTCCTATTAGTGTTTATATAACTGAATGACTAATATTATTGTATAAAAACATGCCGCTTAATTCCCCTTTCTTTTCTTTTCTCAGTGCAACAGAAAACAGTGTACAATATAAATAAAACAAAACATCTAAACATCTGAAACATCTACACAACCTTCATGCCTTCATGCCTTCAAGCCTTGATGGGATCATGTGTATGGATAATGGAAACCAAAAGCAACTTGGAATGCATCTGCTTGTTCACAGCCCAATAAAATCCTGTAGTTAAGAAAAAGAGCTGCCTATCTACAGTAAAGCATGACAGAGGTCTTATCATGATGTAAGCATGTGGTGCTACATGTTGTATTTGTGACTTTGGATGTATTAAATGATTAATGATTAGATAACCAATTTATTTGAGTATGAAAACAAACTCAGCTTAAGTTGAAAGACTTTTTTCAAAGGTGTAGCGTGCAACAAAATCAAAGGTCATTGACAGAAAAAAGTAAAACAAAAAAACATTTTTATTGGTATCGTATCACTTCAAAAATATAAATATGAATTCTATTCTCTTAGAATACTAATCTACTTTCTGTCCATATTAATGGCAGCTGCCAATTTTGTGCCACCTTTTATGGTATCTCTGAATGGACAAACCAGTCTATAAGAGGAATGATAAACTTCCAAAGTTTCTGCAACCATTAACAAATGTGCACTTAGTTTCATATTTTATTAAAACATTCAGACTTTAACTAATTGATTTATTTCCATCTTTTCCAAATATACCAACACTTCTGACACCAGCACTATATTGTTATTGAGTGTGAAGAAAACATAGAACCAGAGAACAAAAAGCTTGTAATTCCACAAACGGGTACATATTGTATTTATAATTAAGGCTACAATATGGAATTTCACTGCTTGAAACTGGAGTATTTCATTCTAGGGGAAGAAAATCTTTTTCAAGTCAGCATCAAAACAAACACACCTCTCCCTTCAGTGCGCCTTTACAAGATACACCAACCCAATTAATGGATGTGCATTTCCAAGGCAACAGCAGAAACAACCAGGCTGCCTGACAAAAGGACAAAAAAGTTCCATTATGCTGCAGTGTGGTGGCAGATGTCATGTCTTCATGCATGAAACAAAGGAAGGAATATTTTGCAAACATCGTCAAATGAATGACATGCAGGCCCACAAACTCTGCATCCAAGACACAAAGCAGTGAAAAATGGCTAGTTGTTTGGATTGGTTTTTATAAAACAGCAGCGATCAAAGAGAGGGTAAGTAGTTTTCTTGCTGACAAGAAAGATGCGTTCTATCATAACTTATTGAATCAATCCAGATTCCTATGATAGAAATGTTGAGTGTTTTAGCCTCATGGAGTAATATGCTAGCTACTCTTCACATCCCTGAAAAGTCCAGTTCATTTAGGGAGATATGGATGTACCATGCCTATGCTGAAAAAAAAACTAACAGATAGAAAAGAGAAAACCAAGAGGGCTGTTCTTCAGGAATGACTTGTCTCTGAGAACTTGAGGAATACTAACTGGAAAGACTCTAGCAGGTCACATAACTATTGTTTGACAGCTCTGACCAGAAGCAGCTGGTTAATCACTTTGTCTTAATCTTTCTTCAGTCAGATGCAATTTGCAGATTTGCTTGCATTTACCCTAAAGCATACTGTATCTTTGAAATAAAAACACCCAAAATGATCTCAAACCCAGCTGCTGTCTCAGGATTTGACTTTCTGTTGCTAATCACGCCGCACTTTATTTGGCAGAGCAGGGTTGAGGAAATCCTCTGAATTGATCCTAACAGAAAATATGTAGGGATTCATGTTGCTGTGGGTCTCCTGTGAACTTGGAATACAGATTGAATTCCAGGCGGATTGAGGAGGGATATTAGCTGAATTCACAAAAAAACTATTGGATTAGAATAAATGACATTTAAATGTAGGAAAGGATTATGTACATCGCTTAAGAACTACATAGAAAGGTTCTGTATATCCTTTTACAGGATTGACCTAGAGACACTAAAAGACTGATGTGGTGGAGCACTCTGAGGGAAAACTTCAGCAATTTCTTTTTGTGGGATATCTCAGCCCTTCATCGATTTCTGACCAAGTGGAATGATGCTCAGCTAGATTACATATGTTTATTTACTCAAAGATATACCATCTGTTCACTCAGAAAAGCTGTTTGGTTGATGTTTAATGTCGTATCCCAAGCAGATAACCAAAGGTGATCCAGTCAGTTTTGATGCGGTTCATTGTGAACTAGTGATTCCTGTGAGTCCTTCAGTTATCTAGGTCCATGGTCACACATGACAACAGATTCAACAGTTTAGGTTCCTTCTTTACCTGCATGCTGTTGTTTTTGTTGCACAATTCTACAGATTTCTTTACTGGTTTAATGTTTACCAAGTGTTTGCATTTGGGTAATTCCACTTGAGTTCTCAGTGTAAAATCTTCTTATTATCAAAAGAGAAAGATTTTTGCCTATAATGTATTCTTGCCTTGCTACCCTAAAGGGGTACTTTGATACAAAAATGATGTTTTGGGTTTTGCTCTCCTTGTACGGCCAGCTTATTCTCCACTGTCTCGTGTTCTCCTCTGTAGATTTTGGCAACTGCTGGTTTATTTGGTCTGGATTGTTTAATCAGAGAGTATTTGCTCTTCAATATATGAAGGAACAGCACATGTCGGGCAATTTAAAGTATGTGCGCCAGACTTTAAAGAATGTGTGTTTGTGTTGCAAAGGCTGAATATAACCAGCATCAGTTGTTGTTTGAGCAGGGAGGGCGTGGCCAACTGTGGCTGTCATCTGAATTCTGCTTGCTCATGCAAAAACACAAATTCTGTATCTCAGTATCTCTTTGTGCTCACTGTCGTGCATTATATTTTAATCAAGCAGACTACCACATGATAGTGCTCAGGAAATTTCATGTGTTGATAGTGTGGCAAAGCTTAGGCATCCTATGGAGCTTATAAATGACTGTAATCTATTTCACCTGCACTGGAGAGAGTACACATACTTCATGTAGTTAGTAAATCATATTATCAGTCCAAGTAATTGATTGAATCAATCAATCAGGGACGATGGAGAAAGAAGGAGAACAGAGATGGATGGCGAGAGACACTGAGCTCGCTTGATTGAAATTCAGGAACTAGAGTCTAAAAAGGTCAAAGGTCAGCCAGGAGGCATTTATAGCAATAGCAGACTCATGGTCAGGCTGCTGTTACTATGTTAAGAATTGCTTTTTCACAGGTGGTGCATGAGCGTGCTTGTGTGTGTGCACGTGCCTCCATACATGGACATATTCCTCTCAGGTTGCGTGGCCTTGTGATTGTGGCGGACTAAGTGATGCCAAAGCCTAATAATAAATCTCTGGCACAACCAGCATAGATGACCTGAAGGTCACTGTTTCATTAACTGTCTTCCACTTTGATTTGCTCCTCTCTCATGGGCTTAAGGGATGAGAATGGCAACATAAACACAGATAAAGAGAAAGAAGGCTTTGTAAGTGTTATGGATAGACATGCTTATAGAAATAGTCTGACATTTTGGGAAATACTCTTAATTACTTTCTTGATTAGATTTAGAAGCGAAGGACAATGAGACTCTTTTATCTTTCTGTTAAATACCAAGCTGGTGCTTTCTTGGTGGCTACAGTGACGTTGCTAGGAAACGTTGCTAGGCTCTGGGTCATCACTGCCAGCATGGGGCAGCAGTGTTCGCTCCAATAAAAGAACTTTATGAAAGGTTTATTGCGATGAAATGCCAACTGGCACCTGGCATGAATGGAGTGATATTACAGCTTAAGTGTCTAGAGATAGCTTTCGAAATTCAAATAGTGGTTTCTAGATGAGCTTTTCCAAAAGGTGGCAACAAAATGTGTGGCAACATTTTATGAAGCTTTCAGATTGCTTTTGGGGGATTGAGGCACATTCATTTTGGGGCTAGCTGTGCTAGCCCCCACCACTGCTCACAGTGAACATTTTGAGCTGAGAGATCTTCTGCAGACTGTAGAATTAATTCTATTAGCTTAAGCTCTTTTATTCTGTGGATGGTTTTCCTTAATTTTATATTTATGGGGATTGTTGTTAAGTTCAACTCCTTAATCTGAACAGCAAAAAAATTCTTCAGCGCTGGCACGTGGAAGATTAATGTTGGAGACTATTGACCAAAAAAGGAACTGCAGTGACTTAGATCTAAGACTTAACCAGAAAGGTCTATTTATTTAGGCGTCCTATACTGTTATCAGACATTTATAATGATAATTTCTGCCCCTAACTTGTGTAAAACAAGCAACAATATTTATGCCCCAATAATGTTATTGCCCTGTTAAGTAATTGTTGCCCATTGCTCATTTTACACCAAAATAAAAGAAAATAGGTCCCAACATGAAAAATAAGTAAATATTGTTTTTTGTTTCTTTTCTCTTGATTTATATGCACAATACTGTTATATTATTTTTCTTCATTACTTTACAGTGGGAAAGAATATAGTGAGTGAGAAAAATATTGAGCTGTTTAATTTCTGATTGTTTTCCAAACCAGAATGCCAGATGATGTTTCCCTTTATAGCTGATGTCAATAGTTTTTGTTTTTTTCATGACCTTTTGTAATAGTTGATTAGATATCTCGTTGGTTTGGATCGTTGACTGTTACAGCAAAACAAACAAAATGTCAGCTTGAGTTTTGGGAAATGAACTGGCTTGTTCAAAAATTTCATGACATGAGATGCTGAGGTAGAAAGAAATTTGCTTGGCACATGGAGAAATTCTATTGAGAAAGCTCAAATAAAACTAGACATGTGTAAGACTGGAGTCAGAGTCTAGTTCGCATTTTAGTTTCCGGTGAGGGTTGGACTCCGCCAAGATTGTCCTTTGTCACCGATCCTGTTCATAACGTTTATGGACAGAATTTGTAGACTGGGTTTCCCTGCTTAGGCTGCTGCCCCCGCGACCCAACGCCGGATAAGTGGAAGAGGACGGTACGATACGGTACAATATGGTTTTTAAGATTTGGGTTGTTTTTTTTTAATCAGAGCTGGATGTGAGCTCATTGCAGATACTTTGTTGTTCAGCTCAGCAGACACAACAGGAAATGTTACACAAGAGCTCTCAACCAAGCAAACAATACTTACTCTATGAAATCTTATTAGTACAGCGTAATATATGTACTCATTATATTTTTTGCTCATAATAACATTTAGTTTTTGTAATGCACGTAAATTTATGTAAAGACAAAGTGCAATTTCCAAAACCCAGGTTTATTTAATTATGAATACAGACAGTGTACCTCTAGAGAGAGGACGGACTTAACTTGTGGTATGATCCAGCAGACTGCAAACAGCAGCTCTTTGGGCTGCACCGCTACAAACTGTTTAGTTCCAAGTTTTTTCTAGCCCACAATAACGTGGTCCAGCAAGATGAATGTCAGCATTTGCTGCAAAGCAATCCATTTATAACGAAAAAAGAAAATCAGTCAGTGGGTTTATGTTGTGTTGGTTTGTGTATTTTAAGGTCCTTAGAGCTTTTATCCTTGGTTACGTGCGCTTCCTGTTAAACGGTATTTTAGTGGTCCCTGTTCTGCTTTTCCTTGTTACCTGCTATTGCCCCTAGATGTCCTCGGTTACCCCTTTCTGCACTCACCTGCATCCCCTTCACCTTTTCACCTATCCCAGTATAGATGCACCTTCGTTTTCACTGCTCATTGTCATGTTGCACACATTGTCCTTGCACTGATGGTTTGGGTTTTCTTGGGTTGCAGCTCTGCCTGTCAATAAAAAGAAAAACATATTTATAAATAAAACGAAATAAATTTAATTGAATAAAGCCTTGATTTTTAGCATCTGTCTTCCTCCAACCTATTAGTCCCACATAGAATGGAACAAAAGCTGCAATATTCAGTTTAAAATTGTACTACTCAGTAGATTAAATGTTTTTTTTATCAACTTACATTGATAGAATGATGGTTTTTCTGTGTTTTAGGATTTCAGAGACAATGAACAGTGAGTGAAATCAATATTGTCAGCCTGACAAAGAAGCGGATTCACCTCCTGTGAAAAAACAGATAAAAGTCATTAGAATAAATCTCTCAGCTTCTCTTTTGAGTGGAGAATTGCCTTTCGGTTGGACAGAGGTAGATTTGTTTGAACTACAATCAAGCAGAGCCTTGCTTTCTACCAAAGACAATAACATAGAACAAAAAAGAGCCCCCTACCACTGAGCCGTTCAAGGCCAGCTGAGTGATACAATTGCCCCCCGCTTTTCCCCGCTTGGCTTTTTACAGATTGAATCATTTGAGCCTTGGTTGAAAGCAACAATTGATCAGAAGAGAAGTGTTGGAAAAGCCTCAGGATCTCAGGACTGGATGTGTGTTCACACAGATGTTTTACAGTCCTGAGTGCAGCAATGGCAGAGGATTTTCTGCACCTTTTCTGCACCTTCTAACATGGGCTCGGCTGTAATCTGGTAAAGAATCTCTGTCCTTTGAATTGGTTTTTAGCCAGCAAGCAGCATCACAACACTGAGTCTCTATCCACTGTTGGAGTCTCTATATGGAGCCTCTATCCACTATTTCAGGTGTTTTTCTTCTACATACTTTGCATTTTTTGTTAGCAGATGTGTATCACTGTCTGGTCAGATGTGCAGCTCTGACTCACATCTATGGAAAATGAGGATAAAGACACACACACGCACATACACACACCATCGCAAAAACCATTGACATTTAGACAAGGTGTTCCCGCTGTGCAATCAGAACTTATTTTCCACCGTGAGCTCAGTCAGTGGTAGGCATGTCGCCGTTCGGCGGGGAACAATCAGATTTAATGTGACGCCTTTTTTGTGTTTCGTATTTGTCCAGGCTCTGTCCTCAGCTGAAAGCAACCCAGAGATCACAGCTAGCAGCATATCTTTGAAGGCACAACTGCTCTGTTGCTGGACTTAAATGGGATCAGCAGGAATATATTTAACGCTGTGCATGCCTTCAGTTCAGAGATAAATCTGTACGTTGCGGTCATGTCAGGGTTGCATGTGGATGTTTTTTTTTCTGTTTTCATTTAGATATTTTCTTATCTTGATCAAAAGTGGGATGGAAGTATTTGTGAAAAAGCGGATAGTGATGCGCTTTATTAAACTGGCATCCGTTTGAAAGTCATGTTTGTGTTATAAATCTGAAAGATTGTGAAGGGCAAAAACTCAAACCTGCCCACATAGCATGCGACAAAGAAGCAGAGAGAATGTTTCAGTCGTCAGTGTCTGTTTGTTGGGAAGTTGTCTGAAGAATGATACTGAATCTTTGGGGACAAGAGACTCTGATGTCGAAGTAGCAGGAAGAGTTAACACCCCTCAGCAGCAGTTGTTGATGTAATTTATTGCAACATTAAAATATGAAAACTGCTTAAAACCTTTTGCATCAAGCTGACATAGAAAACGAAAATGTTGTCTTTTAAAGCCGGAAAAATCTATTTTCTGTTTTTCTTTTTTTAGGTTAGAAAGTTTGTTTAAAGGGTGTTTTCATAGTCTGGAATTCATTAAAACCTTTTTCAAGACATTTTTCCTACTTCTGCTTTCTATCCAAGCAAATGGCTTAATGAAAAAACATTAAGTCTAGCTTTTATTTATATTTGACTCATGACTCTGTCTATGCCTAGATACTCTGTCTGTTATGCCCCCCAGAAACAGCAGCTCTTTTGGTTTCAAGCCGTTTTCACAGCTCTACTTTGTAATAGAAAAAAATATACCTGGTGTTGTATGAAGCACAATTATACCAAGTGATGTAAGACACATCTGCTACTGCGAGAGATTAAAACAATAAATGGAATTGCAGAGAGCATCCGCCGCATGAGTTTCACTTCGATCCTAGCTTGCGCTCTGATTCAGCTGGCAGATTATTAAATCAAATCTGTGTCTGAATTAGACTTGGAGAGTAATCGCTCTACTAGATCACATCCCTGTGTTATTTTAAGTATGTAGCAACATCATTTAGGTTCAGAAGACTTAAAAAGTTGTGACTGTTTCCTTTAACATATGATAACAGAACCTTAGCATGCTAACGTTCGGTGAAACATAGATGGTTGTAAACCTGTTAAAGCTCCATGTTGGTCAGGTCGAAGCATGTAAGCATCCAAAGTAAAGAGCTAAGTCAGCGCCTCACATGGCTGCTGATATGAGGGTAAATATTCTTACATGCTTTTCTTTATGGAGGAGGTTCTCCTCGTATCTTGGGTCAGACTTTGCTCTCAAAGTCACCCCTTCAGACTGCTACACCGTAAAGAGATAGCACTGCCTCTGAATGTGCTGTAATCCATCATTTATGAGGAAACTGGTTGAATTTTTTTTTATTTAACCGTTGCAGCTGACCCTAACCGTCCCAGCTAAATACCGCCATACATGTTGCTAAACGTGTGATTATAGTTTGCTATGGAATGGAACCTCAGGCTACCCAGCAAATTGATTTGACAACAATTCAGACTGTAATGCGATTCTAAAATGCTTATTAAATCTAAGGGTAAATGTGTTCAAACTTTGATTTTTCATGTTTAGAAAAATACTGAAAGCAGTTCAGCTTAAAAAACGTTAAAGTGTGTCCTCATGTTCGAGCGGTAGTCAGTTTTCTGGCTCAGTTGTCTTTAACACGCTACAGAATGTCCCTCCTGCTTTATAAATTCTTCCTTTTGTGTTCTGACGAAATTTTATAACATTTTTCTGCTTATAAAGCTTTTTATGTGTGTGTATGGTCCGTGTATATTCAGGCAGTTCGTTTTTTCATTTGAAACGAAAAAACGTGTATGTGTGTTTGTTTGTTATTGTTTTTTTCATGCCAATGATATGATTAATTGATTGAGAATAAAAGTTTTTGATTGCTTTGGAAATCTGTGCAGTACTGTGAGAGAAAGATTGTGTCAAAGCTTTTAACTTTGACTCTGACTGTTATAAACATGAATACTCTAGTAGGAGTTAGTTGTGGGAAAGTAACTTTACTTATTCAAATTGTCTACAGTAAGTAGTGACACATTTTGGGGGGCGTGAACTTTACTTTTGTTTTCTACTCTACTACAGTTATACAAAAGCTTTCTATTTGTGCACAAAAAAATAATACTATACTCATTTTCAGAGATGAAACCAATGGTGTGTACAATGTTTTGGACCACATGCAGTGAGAATAACTGTTTTACTCATGTGTTCGATTTTTAACCCTCAGTCATGTGGAGTATATTTGGATTTCTCTACAATGGTTGTGAAATACATCTCTTTACGCATTTCGACACATCATTCATTACTTTTACTGAGGTCAGTGATTTGAATTCTCCTCATTCTTGTCTGATAAGAGGAGTACTGGTGCATTAGCCGCCATGTGTAGTTTTCACAGCAGTTTCCTAATGAAATGTTGTGACTGGTTGTGTTTTTCATGTTACTTTTCTTTCTCTCTGATTTTGCAATCTTCTATTAAAAATGAATGCCTCAACTTCTCCCCTTGCCCCTCTTCTGCTCTCCCCTCAGATCCAGACTTTGCAGACTTGGGAGTACCCCCACCTCTGCCCTGTAGGTATACTCCTTCTATCTCTGTTCCTACTTCAGTTTTATTTCCTCTTGGCTCTTTTTGTCTTACTTTATTCAACATTCTCTTATTACTTTTCTGAGCACTTCTCCTATGCTACTACAGCACTGTACAGTTTAATTTGTTTGTCTATTTTGCTTCAGTTTTCTATCCCGTCTGCTTTCTTGAACTGCATGTGTACATGCGTGTGTGCATGTGTTTGGTTGTGTTTATGCATGTGTGTGTGTTTCAGCCTGTCAGTATGACATGGTTGGTCCAGAAGGTATCGTTGAGTCTCACCAGATCATCCGGGATGGGAAGGCTGGAGCTGCTGAAGCCGTGGATTGTAAATGGTACATCCGTGCTCCACCGCGCTCCAAGGTCAGTGACATAAACTAATCTCACATTCAACTGTAAATTCAACTTGAAATGTCTCATGAAATAACAGAGAAATTAAACCAAAGTCCAATCTTTACCAGAAAGGCTGCAGCCCAGCTGACAAATCTTTTGCTTTCATTACTATTCCCGTCAGGTTCCACTGAGGGTGCTTTCTTAATAACAGCTTCCATGCAGTATTCCTGCACTCATGCAGCAAGATCAGAGGTTGCATCAGAACGCTTTGATATTACATGTTGATCTGTCTGTCAGCAGCATTCCAGTGTGAGTATTTGTGGCTTGCAGCGGGTCGGGAACATGTACCCCCACCAGGGTCAGACAGGCGGCCAGAAGGGTTTACTTGGGGTCAGACCCATTTTATAATCAGCACGCTGTTGCCAAGAGGAACAGAGGGTTGGATGTAGAAGGAGAGAGCGATAGGAGGGAAGCAGAAGGAGACTTGGGGTAGACCAGACGGACAGAGAGAGGCAGAGTGTTACAGCTGATGAAACAGTGTTGCCATGCAAAATGACCCCAAGGCCTGCAACAGCTTCCATTAGTTTTCACTGATAGTCTTCAAGATGCAACCCTGCATGCATATACAAATGCAGAAGTGCACATATGCAGATGCCCACTTTTACTCCAACCACCAACAGTCACTAGACATGCTGTCTTATCTGCCAGAGGTTGCTGTGCTGCATTAATGCTAAAGGATTAAAAGTCTCCCGAGGCTGAGACTGTAGTGGAGGAAATTGCCTCTTTTTTATGAATGTTACAACCTCTCATCTGTGTCTTGGGCCTGAACCTAGATGCGCATTTAAATTCCAGTTCCAGTTTTTTTTACCCTGACTTTTATGGCTGGAGCAGTTCTTTCAAGGACAGAAAGTGTCCTGAAGTCTGTGATTTAAGAGGCTAAAGGGTTTGATCACTATTTTAGGACTTTAATTGAAAATGTTGAGGTAAAATAAATCTCCATACTGCCTACGGGTATTTTTATTCATCACTTTTTTTTCAGAAATAGAAGTTTCAGTTTAGACATCTCTGACTGATGAAGTGAGGAAGACACACTGGCATGTAACAATACAATGTTCTAATGGAAGACTTTGGACCCTAGCATGCAAAAAAAAAAGCACTTAGCACGATCTTAGCACTTGACATAACTAATCGACAACCAGCAGTCCAACTGTTCATGCTGTATCCTACTCCTGTGTTGTTTTCTCAAATGTAAGTTGCTTTGGATAAAAGTGTCAGCTAAATGACAGTAGTAGTAGCAGTAGTAGTAGTAGTAGTAGTAGTAGTAGTAGTAGTAGTAAATGAATCCAGCTAAGTAGTCTGAGGTGAAATGGCATTAATGGCGGTATTCTCATGCTTTTCATCCCACAACCACAGAGATAGCTCAGGAATGGCTGAAGGATTTTTTTTCATAATAACAAGCAGCACAAGTGTGACCTTCACAAGGTTGGTCAGGTGGTATTAATGCTATTATGGTGTGTGTGACAACAAATTCGAGGTTAGACTAGTCCTTTAAAGTGGATGTGAAATCTAATTCAATTCATGGTTAAATGTCCAGGAATGGACATAAAAAGTCATCGTACCACTTGTTTCCTTTTGTTTCCAGGAATTTAAAGATAATCTTAACTTGTTCTGCATTGGGGTGGGGGGGTGTACTATATTTGTATCCAGTAAAAGCATTAATAAACAAGGGTGTGTGGGGTTCAGAGGTAAAAAGATCTGTGCTAGTCATTTCACATGTTTAAAATACAGAAGCTGTAATAACTATTTTTCTCACTCGTTCAGGACTTGTTATTGTTATGTGATAATCTTATTCATTTTTATGACCACCCAAGGGTCTTTCTGATGTCCATTAAGGGAAAGCATTCACAAATGTTCCATCTCTAGCTCCATGCTCGTTAGCTATTAACTAAATTAATTTGGGGAGAGAATGAGGAAAAGCCAACCCAAAACATCATTTATTTTACACTGCTGCGCATTAAGGCACACAAAAATTACATAAAGTTGGAGGAAATATGCATGTTTAGGTTCATGGAATTTTCTTTGTTGTCAAAATTATATGTTGTATCAATAAAGTTTTGCACTATTGACATGCAATTGGATCTTTTTTAATACAAACATTTTTTCCTTATCATTTCTGCCTGTATTTGCAATTTCATTAATTAGCATGAAAACATTACTCAATTTATCAATGGAAAACTGTGAGTGTTTTTTTTCTTCTTAAAATGAAATGAACCTCCTGTTCTCTCATGTACCAGCCTCATGCACTTCACACATACTGGCTTATGATATGACCGGCTGATAACATTACTCGGACTGTGATTCATGGCCACAGCAGCTGTTTTTATCTGGCATACTCTTCGGGTTACATATTTCCTGCTAATGTCCTTATTTCCTTTCAAAGATGTCCTTCTTATTCAGTTGCCTTTAAACTCAAGGCCACTGGAACTGTAAGCCTGCCCCATCCATGTGACTTTCTGAGCCATCGCAGTGCCTCCTGATAAATGTAATGACTGATTTTTCAAAAAGCACTATTGATAACTCTGTCACTCTGTGAAGTGCAAATTTCTGGCTGCACATTTCAGACATGGCAACCAATGTGTGATGTCTATGAATTTTTGTGTGCATTGAAGCGCTAATGCTTGTGAGCGTGACAGAATGATATGCTTAACTTGATTTAAATTAACGCTGGATATCAACCTGCAGAGGTCTCCCACAGGGCAAATCACTGGCCGGAGGCAGAGCGTTATTGGCACTGAAAGACAAGGAAGCAAATAAGATTTCATGTATACCTTAGTCTTCAGAGTCATCAAGCTCTCACCTGCACTGCAGCACTCATGAAACATGTAATACCTCACTCTAGATCTTTTTTGTCGCACATGCATGCTCACATGTTACTGCAGTGAAGGGAGCGCAGAGAGAATGCAGTCGCCTCCACTCCACTCCACATCCCCCACCCCCATCACTGCATATGTGCATGCGTGTGGTTGCGCTGTGAGCTGGGCAAGGCGTTCACTCCCCGATGCTGCTACAGTACTGCTCTGTACCCAGTGTGCCAGAAACAGCAGAGAGATAATGACATCCTATACCGGAGGCTCTAATTAGACTGCACAGGAGCACTCCAGAGAGAAAGCAGGGGTACAGAAGAGGAAGAACAAGAAGGGTGGGGAAAAAGGAAAGATACTTAATAATGTATTTTATCGAAGGTCTAAATGTATAGGGGATTGAGTTTAGGGGTGAGATGGCAGATGGCAGAGAGAGATGGTGAGGGTAGACATATCTGCAGGTAAGCAGTAATGGCCATGTGTTGTTGCCAGAAGTGACAGCATTGCAGCACTTTTAACGCCATGCATGGATCATTTTACCATCAGCTTTTGCCTTTAAAATATGTTGTGAAAACGGAATGGAAATAAATAAATGCATTTAACTCTACTGATGTAACAAGTAACAAAAGACATGATGGTTTAATCAGCAGCAAGACTGTGAAGTTAAATTCTACTTTTCGAGTGCATCTATCTGTTTCCGCTGATGACTGCTCTGACAGCCGTCCACATTCGCCTGACAGATGTTAGTCATATGGAGGAATATTTTCAGTTGCATCATATACCATTTTGGTTCTGTCTATTTTTTGCCCCTAAACTGCCTGCACTGCCTGACACCTTCTGCTTGTTTTCATAAACATAATGGTCACAGTATGGACACTCTTTCTGACTGTAATGAGCAGCATCTACAGATGCAGGCATCTTTTAGCCACAGAGAGAAGAAATTCAACCCCTGGTCAGTGATGGATTCCTCGTCATTAGCGGGCACTGCGATCAATTCAAGCAGCAGTCCATTTTCTCACCTTTTAGATTTAGAATTTGTGATTTTACCCATCCTGATCCGCTGCTGTTTTTTGGGTTTGCAATCTGCTGTTTTTCTTCATTATTGGTCAGTTAGATCTCACCAGAAGGAGCAGCAGAAGATTGTCCACATGTCTTAGTTTCTGTTGTGTATTTGTCACATAATGAGGTGCCTGGGTTCACCTTCCATTCAGCGCAAACAGCAACAGCTTCTATCAGACAATGAGTTTGAGCGTGCAGCATGATCAAAGATATTACATCTAAGAAGGATTTAGTTATCTTTCCTCAGCAGGAAGTGCATGGATAAAATGGAACAAATTGAGCCCACAACACCAACAACCGCGATGTCATTTCATAAAGCAATCTCAGAGCATAAAACTGTCATTCTGTATGGTGTAACAGTGTATGCAATATATATAATCAGCTTTTTTTCCATTAATGTCAAGATTTGTGAAATACACTGAGTTTTTTTAAAGTGAATGCATCAATAACCAATTACTTCTACACAAAAATGGCAAATTGACATCATATATCATTTAAAACTGGAGTGGGACAATATCTCACTATTAGCCTTAAGGTTTTTTCGATATTCATGTCATGAATAAGTTTTTTGGATTCTCAAACCAATGTCTCAACTTTTTGAAAAATGTAAAAGAAATTTTACAAAAACTTTTTTTTCCCACAGTCCATCACGTACAGTAACTAAGTGTTTAAGTGACTCCATTTATCATTTATTGAGTCATCCTCAGGACATCTAACAGCCACCTGCCACTATTGTAAGTGCCATGCGTCAATCCAGACAGCATTACCTTGGTCAAGATGCTCTTTTAATTATTGCAAATGTACTGTTTTAATTACCTCTTAGCCACCAGATCAAGTCAATGCAAAAAGCTTTCTGTTCATTTTATAGTGTTTTGCATTCTCAATCAATTCCCCTCGACTGAAATAACTCTGTAGCTGTTTACAGATTGGTGCATTCAGCACATTCTTTGTGCTGCGGCTGGAAATCTCCATGCTTAATTTGCCCACTACTCACTGTCAGTTGAATGACCTGGGCAAGTGTCCTAATTAATATGCCTCTTCCAATTATTTGTCTTTTAAATTTTAAATTAACAGAAGAATTTTTATAAGAGCATTTAACCATAACAGTGACCATACAATTGGTTATCATCTTGTTGTTAATAGAAGATAAAAACGCCTTGATATTTATCTCATAGCCAACAGAGAGAGGCTGACCATTGTCTATACTTTTTATTAGAATAAAGATTATTGACACCTATATAAGACCATGGGAGAAGAGCTAACTTGTTTTCACCCCCTGATCTATTTCACTTGTCATGTATCAAGTCCAGGTTGACATTGCAAGGTCCATTATCCCGTTCCATCTGTAGCTTTCGCCTTTGGGTGTTTAAAGCATCACGTTTCTCTGTCACAGTTAGGGAGCGCTCCACTCATTGACCGTAATGATAGCGAACGCTGTGCGCAGCCAACCAAAACCATAGCTGTGATTGGCCGATCTCATCCTGATGAATGAGTGACAGACAATGATGTGGAGGCAATCAGGAAGTGCAGAATAGCTGCTCTGCGGAGTCAAGGTTGGTAGCAAGGTGGATATTCTATTAAACAAGGGATTGTAAAGAAAAGAGCATAAACTATACCTGTAACATCTTGCTCTATTATAAGAATAAACCTGAGGTAAGTCTGCTTATATTGTGTAATATTGAGGTTCATTGGTTCAAAAGTACTTTGAATTTTAAAGAAACTTGGTGACATTTTTGCTCTTAATATGCAAGGCCTATGGCAAAATGCCCAAGGTCTCCTGAAAGTTTAATAAGGTTGTAAGTTTTGTGTAATGCTTTATGTCCACAGATATGGATAATGAGTGTAAAGCTAATAGACTCTGTCTTTGAGTCCTCATTTGATAGGCGGATGTAATGACTTTGTACTAGATGCCGTCTGTCAGTCTTATTTCATTAAAGAGTTGCTATATCAGGCACAGGGATAATGACTAAGATGCACGGACAGTAATAAAAAGGAGATGAAATCTTTTTTTTCCCACTCTCTTATTTGGTCACTGCTTTCAGTTTGCTATGTCCAAATGTCATGATGTCCTTTAATTTTCCTGTCTTGATCTCTTTTTGCACAGATCTATCTACGTTTTCTGGACTATGAGATGGCAAATTCCAATGAATGCAAGCGCAACTTTGTGGCAGTGTACGATGGTGGCAGGTGGGACTTTATGATATATCTAATTTGACTTTTAGAGCCCTGCTGTTGCAACAGTATGTTTTAGGCCAGAACAGCATGATAATGTTTAGCATAATTAACTCAAAAAAAACAATCAATTTTGACCATTTAAATAAGCATTGTCATTTTTCTGATATCTTCTTATTGTGCTTTTCTACTAATTTAATGGCGAGGTCTGATCTTTGGCTTTCATACTATAGCTTGTCAACATTTTGCCAAATCGCATATGAATACCTTCACACTGAACTGCACTGCTCTGTATGGAGCTAATTTGGACTGCATTTAGTTAAGCATGAATTTAAAGATGCACTACAGAAAATTCATGGATTTTCTCCGCAAATTTTCCATATCAATGGTTAATTTTGCATCCATCTTGCATCCTACCTATAGACTACTGTCTCTTGTACCAGTCTCTTGTCTTTTTTTTTTATCTCTTGCTCTGTCCCTGTTTTTTTTCTTCTTATGTCTTCTTGTGCTGCTCTGCTGAATCGAAATGGCCGGTGTGTTTTCATTTGCCCACTAGTGCGTGACATTATGTGTAAGGGGAACTCAAATGCAACATCAAACACATCAACATGCAAAATAGTTAAGAAGTGCAGTTACTCAGCCTCAGGGTGCTGCTGGGCAGCAGCGGCTACAGAAACGCACATAATAGATGCCACAGCGGCTTCAAACACACTCCGAACAAAGAGTTTTAAAGGTATCTTTGACTAGAAGCGAAGACAAACCTTACTTGATAAACATTTGCTTCAGCTGTAAAACAAATTTTAAAATATGTGAATGTATTTATTTATTTCTTTAATTTTGAAAATGTATTTAGCTTATATGCTGCCATTGCTGTCTATTTTGTGTAGGTTCTGGGTAAAGACATATCAGGATTGCTGTGGTCTCATTGTTATATAGCAATATGCTGGCTCTATGTTTTCTGTTTGGTCTTTTCAATATGAAACTGTGCACACTGATGTAGAAAACAATGTTGAAGAAATTACTGAAAACCACTTAAAGATGAAAGATTGGATGGCTTAAGACAGAATCAACCAAAATATCTATTTGTTTAGAAGCTGCTAGGCAATAATACACACTCATAGACATTAGCTGAAAAGATTTCTGCTTTAAGTCAACGGCTGATCACAGCAAGCTTCAGGATCAGATGCTTTCTAATACAGATTATTACCTTACAGATTACTACCTTACACATTATATACCTATACAAAATGGACTTGGAAAGCACACAAACAAGTTGATTATGTTTACCTGCATCAACAGATTTATCAAAGTTTTTGTGTGCACATACTGTACATGTAGCAGCACACAAAAAATGTGAGGTAGTTTCCGGCAGACCGGTTAACAAGACTGAGTCTTCCTCCTATTTTTCCAACATCTTGCCTGTGTAAATATAATCCATACGTGTAGTCATTAGGTAGCAGACATCTGCAGGCCATTGTAGCGCTGGATCCAGCGGGCTGTCA
The DNA here is from genome assembly GCA_036024015.1 of Craterocephalus amniculus. Lineage (NCBI taxonomy): Eukaryota > Metazoa > Chordata > Actinopteri > Atheriniformes > Atherinidae > Craterocephalus > Craterocephalus amniculus. Next base: position 27,650 of record JAVQJG010173353.1, read on the forward strand.
TCTGTTTGAGCCGCTGCATTGGTCATAGTTGAAGAAAAACTGGAACTTCCAGATTGCAGGACTAAATAAAAGAGAGGTTGTCAGATTCCTCCATGTCCAGGCTCAGTCAAATAGTTCAAAGTGGGGTCAGATGGTTCAGAAGCTGCTGGAGGAGGAACGTCTCATTTACACCTCTGCAGGACATCCAGCATTTTTTTGTCAGTTTCAGTCTTCGTTTTCTTTTACTGCAAGGCCTGTTAGCTTGGTTAGCATCTGTGGTCGTAAATTGACTCAAAGGAGGAGAAAATTGTAAAGAACATAAACGTAGGTCCTTCGGAAGTTGTGTCCATCCACACTTTATCCCATCCAGCTCACTTCTTCCACAGAAAACAGTGAAGACTCAAGTTGCTGCTTTTAATCTTTTGGCTGGAAATTAAAACCAAGAGTGACCTTAGGGCCACATCATTTCTGTAGATCCCGAGATCCACAAGAAAAACTTCCCGCAAACAGCATTTGCCTTGCCTGGTGTCCTGGAATCAAGCTTATACCCCTTTCACACTGGTCAAAAAACCGTTTAAACCTGTGTTCAATCTGCTTTTGGTGGCGATGTGAAAGGCTCAGCGACCCGCGTCGACCCGCATCGACCCGCGTCGACCCGCGTCGACCCGCGTCCATCGACTCGGCAAGCGACCCGGGTTAAAAACGGCTTTAAACGGCTCGGCTCCGATCGGCATGCGGTGTGAACGCCAGACCCGGGTTGATCCGCTAATTTTGGGATGACTTTGGGCGGTACATGTCCACAACATGACATCTTCCCAGTTGCTTCTCATGCAAAGGTAACAGACATCTCTGCTTCGAGCACGCATTCAGGAGCCTACATTCTGTGG
>JAVQJG010173386.1:0-15097 GCA_036024015.1 Craterocephalus amniculus
CATTTGACTTTACACTTAAGACATTAAAATGCATTTGCATAATGCATAGTGAAGATTAAGCACCATCTAAATGAATTTATAAAAATGAAACTGCAACTCTGAGGTTATGTTGTATTTTCAAATAAGTGTGGGAGTGAAAAATATATCTTTAATAATAGCAAAGTAAAAAACAAAAAGCCAAGCTGGCAATTATAGGGGTGCGTTTGAAGACACATGATTATTCACTGAGCTTGTTTGCCGCTCCACAAATAAGCATTCACATCATAAAAAGCTGTAGGTATTGACAGAGCAAAACATAGCCCAGACTGAGTAGAAGCAACCAGCATACTTGCGTTCACGGCCTCATGAAAAATGCATAATTCTATCTCAGGCAGCATCTCGGTGTGGAGAAAGTCAAGAGGGAAGAGAGGTAGTCCTTTTGTATCGTCAGCAGACCAACATGAGTGACAGGAGAATTGAACTAGTGTGCATTATCTGGCAGCCCGTTGAACACTGTCGGAATTACTTTATTCATCAAGCAGAATTAGGATGAACGTACTGTAAAGAAATGTTTCTTGGCACCACTTATGCAGAGGATGTATCAACAATCTGAGTAGCAACCTGTGAAAATACTGACATATTTGCAGGAAGGACGACAGAGGCAATCTGTTCCAGAGGCCTTGCAAACAAGAGAACACAAAAATATTCCACATTTTATATGCAGGGCAGTGGTTCAAATAGGAAATTTAAACAATGAAAAACGCTGCCAGTGAGCATCTGCATCAGATTTAAAGTAAGAAAGTCAAGCGGCTGCTCAGGAATAGTGAAGAGTCATCTACTGATATAGTATATGCAACTTTTTACCACTGTCAGCTGTGAGAGTTTACCAGAGAAAAAACACACTTTTAAATGGGATGTATCTATAGCTTGCTATAGCTACAGTTACCATGAGGATTTAGATCAATTTGAAAAAATCAAAATAAAAGTAAACATTTTGAAAGTTTTGTTAGTGAGACATGACTTTCTGATATTTGTGGTAGTCATTAATATGTGCAAAAGTTTCAAGTTTATGGTTTTTTGGAGACTAAACGTTGGTGCAGAGTATGTTTATCTTATATTCACACTACAACAAATTACTTTTTAAACTCATTCCATCTCTGACTTGATGAATCTGTCAGTAATGGATCAGTGACAGGCAAATTCTTTCTAAACTTCAAAAAATTATGTCAAGAAATTCTTTTTTTCAAACAGCTCCTCATAAAGCCTGATGAAAAATAAAAGAAAGTTCAGTGGCACTCGCTTCAAAAAGTGGGCTTTCCAAAGCAGCTACATCTGTACCAGAATCTGCAGTTTCAACTTTCCTATTCTGACTCCCATGTGGCTATCTGCTTTCATTAGCCCAGGCAGCGATCAAAAGAAGGAACTCACACTCAAACACAAACCACTGAGGAGCTGGCCAGGACCCACAATACCCAACAATATCCCACTCTCCTAGAATTAAGGTGAATGCCCTGAGGGGCCAATTTATTGGTGAGGGAAAATTCATATGAAGATTTGGCCAAAAAGAAAGGCTGGTTCTTACTTCTTTAGGTCCATGAGGGTAACTAAAAAAAAACTTGAAGGAATTAATCCTACTTAAAATATCAGGCAAACAGCAGGCGCTGCATGCCAGTGTCTGTTGGAAGAAATTGGACTGATATAAGCTACTGTTTTTGTGAATTGCAAAATCTAAAAACAATGTTAAAATAAGGAAGTAAATGAAACTTGTGTAAAATGCAAATAAAAATAGACTGAATTGATTTTTAAATCATTTTATCCCTCCATCTAATTAGAAATTCAAAGCAAAAATTTTGAAGTTACTAGTATAATATTTGAAAATAGGTATATAGTGTACTTAAATCAAATATCAGTTACACAAAGAAAACAGCTTAATATATGTTTTTTAATAAGCACATTTACCACTGTGTTGTAATTGCTGTTATCTCATCTCAACTACACAGAAACATCATATATGGACTGTATTATTGATAACAAGAAGTAAGATTTAAAAGAGTTATTAACATTGTGCCCTGTTTAAATCAAAAATTTAAACAAACTATTTCTATTTCTTCAGATATGTACAGTGGTTTCAAGTGTTAAAAGAAACGAATGAATAAACTATAGCACAGAAGTTTTTCTTTACACCACTATTTCTAATGCAGAAAGCAGACGTATGTGAAAAAAGGAGAATCAGAGTGGTTCATAAATATCACTAACACTCTAATCTGGTTTCATTCTTTCTGAAGCATAGAAGGTGATGTTTGGCAAAATTAACACAATAACCTTTGATTTCTCTTTCTTTATTGAAAATTATACTAAAACATATTCCCATTGTATTCTAATCAGACCTATGCTTCGCAAACAGTCACCTTAATATTACCTCAAAAGATTTTTAGATTTAATTTGACATAAATTATTTCAGCAAATACTTGCATATGACATGCAATATTCAAAATTTTGCAGCATCGAGTACTTTAAATACATAAAAGCACTTTTGCATTTGATAGTTCAGGTGAATATCTGTGAAATTTGGCATTGTTTTCTCTAATAACACTGCTGCATTGTGTTCTCTCACTTTTAATTCAGCTGAAAACAGAGACCTAGTGTTGCTGCTCACATATTGTAGCTCTGGTGGCTGAATTTGTGTTACACTTAGTGGAATTAAGCAGATTATTCATTCGACCTTGTTATTTTTTTCTTTTCTCTCCCCATTTATTTCTTTATTTATTTTTAGACAAGGGATGTTTTTCTATCCTTTGCGGTCTTTGATGTCTGCAAATAAATAGGTTTGCAAAAAAATCCCATCAAACAGATTTATTGCCATTTAAATTTCATCTGCCATGAAAAGCTCCTGAACCTGTTTTAATTCGTTCATATTAAAAAGCGGACACCCACAGATGCGTGTCAATGACGCCGCACTTACATGCATGGCCAGGATACTGCGAGGGATGAGCTCCCGGTACTGCCGGATGGTAAAGTGCCATGTCTTGATCCTCATCAGGTCGTCGAAGGCGAACTCCAGTATCAAACGACCCTCTGTACAAACCTGCACAGAGATAATATATTTAGTGTTACATCCCAGCTTAACTGGCAGGCAGGCAGCTGATGAAGTCATTTGTACAAGAAAAAAAGCAAACCAGAATGTGTTGCTGAGGCACGCTTTTAATAAAAATGCTGGAAGTGTTTTGTCTCATTTCTGGAATTTGTTCACAGACTTTGTAGCATAAAATATAATGTTCTCAATATTTCCTCTGTCCCAGGGCTTGGTAACCATTAAGTTATTTCTAGAATGCAAAAATAAATGTAATCTGGAGAAGGGTGTGTTTACGCCAGAGACAAAAGAACTTCAGGTCAGAGAGAGTTGCCAATTAGAGGGAGATGGTGAGAGACAGTGAGGGGGAATTTTTTTTTTCCTTTTTCCGCTCCTTTAGCTGAATCCAGCGTTTGCTGGGACTCCTTAGCTTCTCCTGTATTTCGTTGCTGTGACAACGAGGAGAGAGAGAGAGAGAAATGGAGAGACAGAGAGAGAGAGAGGAAAAAAAATCAGCTGATTAGTTGGCATGGCAACAGCAAAGATGTAATCCCACCAGACACACTCTAATCAATGCCTCCAGCGCAGATGGTCTCCTGAGGATCAACAAGAAAGAGGCCAGCGGCCATGCTACACCCCCACTCCTTCATTCCTCCCCCTACTGTAGTCCCCCTCCTCACCCATATCTCCCCAGTTCCCACCCATTTACCTCTGCTGGTCACGTGCCAACACACAGGGTTAAAAAAATATATAAAAAAAAATAAAGGCAGATAAAAAAAAGCTTAACTGCTCCAAAAACTATAGCACAATTTGTCTGATGTTTAAAATGACACTGTCTGCACATTTTAAATATGAGAATTGCTAAAAAAAAAGTTTTATTTTACATTCAAATATCTAATTTGAGCAAATACCATGGCACCTACACTCTTACATGGCATTGTAATTTTGTCCTTTTAATCTTATTATCACTACAGTGTTATTACTTTATGTTGTTCATATAAAGAACTACACTTCAATGCATCATAGATTACACTGAAATATTTCTAATTTACAGCTTAAAAAAGACCAAACAAACTGTATCAAAATTAGATGTTTTGTTATCACTGCAGGATTAAGTTATTTTTTACATCCAGGCAAAAATATATATTTTTTTATATTAACATTTCCTTTTACTGACTCATAATTTTTTTATTGATATAATAGTATCAACTGTTTGGAAAAATCAACTGCGCTGTTTAATTGACAATGAACATAATTTATTTTATTATTCTTCATATCATATAAAGCAGTACTCTTAGTATTTATAGAAACAGCTGAGCCCTGAATTTATCCACATTCCAAAAAATGTGAATGTTAAATAAATAGATAAAATTATTATTATTATTATTATTAATAATAATAATAATAATAATAAGTACTATCATAAGTACTATTAATTATTTTAAAAACTACTTCTTTTATTTGTAACTTCTTTTGACTGTTTAAGTCATTTAAAACCCACGTGAACGCTAAATTACAAGAAGTTTTATCACTTTTCACACAGTTCCCAACTTCCTCTGCCAGTTAATACTTTAGTTTTGTATTGAACATAATTATGGGCTTAATAGATTTTTAAAGACACTATCTTTTAGAGGAAATAAAACATCTGCATGCGAAATTATGCTGGACTAATGGCAATCACTTTAATAGAATTTAAATTGTAGTTGAAAAAGAAAAAATCTAAATAAAGAAACTTCAACTTTGCTGTTTTTCTCTTCCTACTCTGGAATGAATTGCATCGTTCTAATTATGTAGTGGATGAGTTTTCTGCCTCCTGGCAGCTGAAACCTATTAAAAGACCAAATATTAAGCCGTGAAAGAAACAAGTCATTTCTTAACATTATTCCTAAAATTCTGTATATGTGTGTGTTTTGTAGATTTATGTTATTTACCCACCAGCTGTGAAATAACTTGAATTGTGTTTACTAGTGAGCCAGTGTCTTATGATGTTTTCCAGGTCTACTGCCTACTGTGAAACAACAACACACTATTGATTCCTTCTTCCACAGCACCAACTTGTCCTTAGCATTGCATTCACTAATGCTTCTGTTTCTCTCTGCAAGCCTTCTGCTTCTCGGTAACTGATGAAGAAATTGGTAAATCGCCTAAATCAGAACCGGACTAAAAATATCACTTTAATTGCCATGTGCAATAGCTGTGCAAAAATTTGTCGTTGTGGCACTGGTGCAGAGACACAATCGCATCCAGAGCTGCCCTTCTTCCCCCCCTCTCTCTCCTCAGATTCCAGAGAACATTCAATCATACAAGCTATTTATTTCTCTACAGTGAAAGTCAGTTGGTTAAACCTAATATTTCTCTGCGCGGCCATAACCATTATTTTTTGGTTAAATAGCGTTCCTTCATGAAAACTAAAAGGAAGAAAATCTTGTTGAATTAAAAAGTCTTTCATTAAATGGTACAGCCTTTCGCTGAGAGTCCCCATTGATTTAAGAGCAGGGTCATAAATCTTCCACACAACAGGTCTGAGATCAGAGGATCTGCTCAAAAGAGCCAGAAAGAATAACAGTGTCCTGCCGCAGAGACACTGCTCAATACTGTAGTCCGACCTGACAATCAGTTAACAGGAGCTGAAGGTCATTAAATCGATTATTATGAGCGTTCATCTGGATTCCTGCTGAGAAAATACGGATCAGAGTTGACTTTAGGTTCTTAATTACAGCAGCAAAGTGCTTACAAGTCGTATAATACTGCAGCTCAGCAGTCTCTCAGTAAACACAAAGATGCTTGACCCTATAAGGTTTTAGAAGAAACTGTTTTCAAAGAGTGTTATGTCCCACATATGTTCTGTATGTGGCTGAAAATCTCCAGTTTGCTCTCAGCAAAAACAAATAAACAGACGATGCTGCTTGCAGCTCTTCTTTAGTTACTTGAATATTTGGGGGTTTTGTGAAAGGAATTTTAGAGAACGTATGACTGATTATACAATCAGCTCATGATGAAAATCATAATCAGCTGCAGCCTTAAAGCAAATATATTACAATGGGTGTTGTGACAAGGAAATTGAACATGCTCCCCAAACACAGCAATCGCTGTACAACTGTTTATCTTGTTAACAGCTGAGATTAACTTTTGAATCAATGAAAATGTTTATATATAAGAAATATAAAGTGACTGTGTGCTGCACAGTGAGATTCTTTAGTATCCTTGCAGTGAAATCTGATGAAAGAGATCAATCTGCACAGTGTCCAGAGTGCTGAAAATCTAGATAAAAAGGTAAAAATCAAGTCATAATCATAACAATCCACACTGGAGACAGAAAAGACGTTAAACCTCTCTAAGTAAACATTCAACTCAACACTAGTCGCTGATACAAGGTTATAATGTTAAAACGAATGTCAACAGCTGCAGGTCTGTCAAAGCGAACCCCGATCCTAGTTAATGTACAGTCATGGATGCCATACATCACATAATAATCACCAACCATTAACTCTTTGTTCTGTTAAACATGACAGACATGCGCAGCAATTAGGGCTGTCTAGTTAAAAAAAGAACTATCAATAACGGCAACTCACTGATCCATCAACACGGATGAAATGGAAAACATACAATCATGACAAAAGATTAGTAAAAACAGGTGGGTGATATCACACTCGCTCATCGGCTTCCTGTGAAAAGACTACAAATCTATTCATGGAATTAAATTCACTTGAGCTGAGATCACTGTGTCACAAACTCGCCTTTTGCTCTTTGCTCACTTCCCAGCATGTAGAAACGCCAGCTGAGCACCGGTAACGAGGACCAAACACTCGGCGCTAACACACACCGGTCAGGGAAATCAAGGCCTGCTGGGCACTGAATGGAGGTGTTGGGATGGTGAGAGGGGGCAGCTGGGAGGATGGGAGTTTTTTTGCTCAAATTGGCACCCTGTGTCACCTCGTCAACACTCTCAGCCTTTGCCTGCACCTGAAAAGCACCACCTACTGCAAGTAGTCCATCTCTGGCTCCGCCCACTCAGTAGACTCTCATATGCACTTAGTTATATCAGAAATGAGCTGAATACAAAGGAAGAAAGCCCATAAACAACTTTAATCTCCTTAAGGTTAGATTTTTACCTTTTAGATTAAATCCTGAATAAAATGCAGCTTTTTGGTGGCTGTCGGGACTCGAGCCAAACTCATAAATGAGTCAGCCAGCAATGGATTACCTCACTGTTTGACTATGTTAGTCTGATATGTGATATTATAAATTCTTAGATTTCACCACAACATAATCCAGACGGAGATATATGTTTTAAAATTGGATCTTCCAGATAACTGTGGCTAACCAGGGAGTTTAGTCGATACCTGTTGGATTTAATGTGGCACATCTGTGGACTGGGGGACCTGACAGTCTCACAGCCAAAATCATCTAATGTGTGAATATTCAATTCTTTCATCATTTTCTATTTAAAATGAAATGTTTAAAATGCTTCCATGAACACAGTTTCCTTTTCTGTCTGAGCTAATTTCATGTTTCCCAGTTTTCACCAGCTCACTTGCCGTCTGCTGGGTTGTTACTAATGATAGAAAAGATATAGAAACAAAACGCAAATATAACGCTATTTTTAATAGAGCAGAATAATTATTTAAATACCGGGTAGATTTAGACGTTTTTGAGAGACGGAAAGGGACGAGCAGAAAGAGACAACCAGAGAGAGAGAGAGAGAGAGAGAGAGAGAGAGACGGGCAGAGCGAGAGCACGAGTTGGGAGCTGGGGATGATTTCTCTAGGGATGAAGGATGCAGGCGTGTGTGTCTGCGTGTGTGTGTGTGTGTGTCGAGGGTGCGGGGGAGGTGTGGAAGGGGGGATGAGAGCGCAGTGGAGTACAGAGCGAGGGAAGAATGAGCGAGCGAGTCAGGGAAGAGGATGAGCGAGGGGGGATGAGGGGCGGCGGTGGTTGAGGAAAGCGAGGCGAGGCAGAGCTGATTGAGATTCGGGCTTTCAGAGCTGCAGGCTCGCTGCTGCTGCTGCTGCTGCTGCTGCTGCTGGGAGCTCAGACAGAACATGTTCGGTTATTGGAATTTTTTTCTTTTTTTTTTTTAATGAATTAATTCTTCTCATCCAATTTAGGTGAAGATGAAAAGAGAGCAGAGCTGCAAGCATCAAATTTAGCTTTTGTTGACCAGGCCTTGCCCGCTCTGTTCTATTCTGCACGGTTAATATCTGACACTTGTTATATATTACGGCTTTTCTTTTTCTCCCCTCTTTTTTTTCTTTTTTCTAACCCTAAAACCGAATAACAGAAACATGAAAAGCATTTCTTGTTGTGTATTATGTGAGATATTTTGTCCTCATTTACAGATAGAATAACAAAAAGAGGAGCTCCCCTCCATATATGGGTACGTAGCCTAAAAATATACTGCCACAAAGTAAACATCTGACACATTCAAACCAAAACACGGCTCTGAAACAAAGGTCGGACGCTACATAATTAAAAAGAAAAACTTTTCCTGGAATTTAAATGAAAATGTCAGGGTGTTACAACAGGAGTAATGTGTCAAAACTGGTGCAGGGATACAACAAAATCTCTGCATGGGCCTTGTTTAGTCACATTTAATAAAATAATTCTAAAATATGCAGGGGTTTGTGTATTTAACAAATACACAACAAATGAAAAGACATTTAAAAAAAAATTGTTCTGAGTAGGCATCACTCTGACAATTGTCTTGTAAAACTGTAAGGCAGGTGTCTTGGAGGGGGGCACTAGAGCTCCATATTGCGGCTGTAGCTTCTGGTCTTGTGTCAAGCAGCCAAATCAAATCTAAAGACTGATTTAAAAACACTCCAGTATTAGCAGTACCTGCCCCACATATCTGATTTTGATAGGAAATGTGTCACATTTGGTTGATAAGGGAGATCCAATCACTCATTAGCTCTAACTTTGTCACTTTGGGGTTTAAGTAGAGCCCAATGGATATAAAGTATCTGTCAACATTAGCTTGTAGCAGAAAAGCTGTATCAGTGATTTTAGAGCCATCCTGCTCAGTGCACTTCTCACTGTAAATGTCTATAATAACCAATTTTATGGAAAGCAATCAGAAACTCTCTCTAGGTTCTGCGTTTGTGAGCTATAAGCATGAAAAAACCAGAGGTGTTGAGCTCTTATAAGCTCACATTAGTCTTTCACATCATGTAGCATAACAGCAAACACATTTTAATATCTAGAAATAAACCTGCTTCAATAAATAAAAATGAATGAGAACAAATGAAAAATACTATATTTATCCCAGAGAGAATCTGCAGTTTATGTACAGTATTTGCAATATGACATTTTAAAGGCTGTTAAAACAAAGACACTGAACTCTCAGTAAAATACTGCTTACTGTGTTATCTTAACAAATGCAGCAGCTGACTGCATTAACAAATGTTAACTTTTAAAAACATTAAAGTCTATATTTTGCACAGGTTGGAATTTGTTAATAATGAATATATTAATATAAAAAAGGCAAATTACTGGCATATTAGATATATGGGAAACCTACTGCAAAACTTTGTTCTGCCAATTAGTACTGAAAGGTAAAACATTGGTTTCAATCTATTGGTACTTGCGGTTCATTTCTCTTTTAAAAATAAGATTTTAAACCTCAATGAAACACAAGGTTGAATTGCTTGAATTGATCATGTAGCATTCCAACCCCTAACAGGTCGGCCGAAAAGTTCATTTTGTACTTTGCACACAAACAGCCGCATCCAAGAGTGAATATAAACTGTCAAGTCCTGAAAACAAGAGGGTGCATTGCTGCTTAATGTCAGAACAATCCGGTCCAGCGCTTCAGCTCCGGGTTTATGGTACAGAGAACATGGAATCCCTTTAGCTCGGCTGCTCAGCGCTGACAAGGTATCTGGCCTCAGACTCATTTAGACAGTCAGCAGAAGAACGCTGTAAGTCAGCGAGCCATCTGGATCAGACTGTGGTGAAGCAGACACTCACTGCAGCTCACAAGGGAATTCTCTCTCCAAAGACCAAAGCAGATGAGCTCAGCTTTACCGCTTTCAGAGGACCTTTGTTTCAGGTTCGGATTATTTCACCTGCACAGTCAGTGCTTCCCCTTATTGCCCTCGCTTCCGTCACTTATTCACCAAACACCTGATTCCTGTCTTGGAGGATTTGACTTTGGAATTTTATTCAACATGTGAAATTCCAGTGGAGTTTGAGGTCTGTGAATAGGCCAAACTTTGAAGTGAAGGGAGTAAATATGAGTGAGTTTGACACACATATTAGCATGTAATGAAATTGCCTGGAACAGATATTGGACAAAAACTTCTTTGAATTATAACTAAATAGCCCACATATTGGAAATGGGTTTATAAATGTTTTTACTGCCTTAGACACATTAATTTTCCTAATGAGCGAACAACCGGATTTCTGCTGGGGAAAAAAAGCTAAATCATTTTTCTTTGCAAACTTCAAAGCTGTGTTAGAAAATATCCACTCCCCCAGAGAAGCAGGACAAATTTAAAATCTATACAAACTAAACAGATACATACATAATCTTATAATTTATTCATATAGACATAACTTCCCATGTATGCCAGCAAAACCATCAAGCATGGCTTCAAAAACCAGGACATGAAAGAAAGAGGAAAACAAGAATCAAAGGGGGCCAATGGATTTAATCTTTACCCAGTTTAACATGTCATCTGGCCCATTATCAGAGCCTCTGATCAATTATTCATGGCCAGAGAAGCTCGGTGGTCATGTGTTACCTTTGTAAACATTGGCTTCCCATGCTGGGTGACCATGGTGCACTGATCACAGTCCAGGGTGATGCAGGAGTTGTGGAAAGACTCCTTGGAGTGTTTGAGGATGTAGTGGAGCTCGGTGACGCCTCCTTCAAATACAGTGCTGAAATAACGGGGGATCAACGTTCGACCAATCGCTGCAGGGAGACAGAGGAGAGGACACAGCTGCTAAATATAGCAGAACCCAAACAAGAAATAATGTGGAGGGAAGAGAGAGAAGGCAGAAAAAATACATGTACATACTACTGTTGTATCACAGGCTGTAGTACAGGAACTACTGTAAAGCTGATACGACTACAGTTTTCACTACTATATAGTTCTTTGTATATGCTGGACTTTTTTTTCTTTGCTGATATAACACATTTATATTAGTGAGAACTAGTTTAAAGAAAGGACTTGGCTTCTTTGTCTTATTGTCATCAGGTAGATGAGAATCGTGATGCCTGTCTGTCAATACTGAGCTGGAGTGGAGAGAAATTAGCTGAACAACACACAGACTGAAACAGCAGGAGGGAGCTGGCCCACATGTGTGCACTTACAGGAGTGCCACAAATTGGGATGCTATTTTAACATTGCACCTCTGCTTTGTAAACATGTTAAACAAATGAGACAAAGTGAGTTAATCAAACAAGATACGGAACTTTGGACAGAACTTGACTTTTTAATCGCTTGACTTGACTTGACTTTCTTCCAAGCTGAGCTAATCTTCTCCTGACTAAGCACAAACAAACTTACATAGAATGTGAATAGTCTTCTTTATCTAATTTTCATGAGTAACATTAAAAAATGCATATTATGCAGGATGACCTACTCATTCCATCAAAGCATAGCGGACAGGACACACTGTGGACATTGGGTTGAGTGCTACAGTTTCTTGCAGCTTTATCCTACCATAATGTTTTTTTCTCAATATAAGTGCAATGCCAGAAATTCCGTTAGAAAAAAGAGGAAAAAAAGAAGAACAAAACAAAACCTATTGTACAAACAGCAGCATATTATCACATTATATATCGGGTATGAACCTGGGCATTTAGCTCTTCTATTGGACAACACATAGATATATACATTATAATTACTGAGTTTGACTCAGTGATAAACAGTAAAAGAAAATGATACAGCTATATTTGTGTAGAACAGATATTTTATATAATTTTAACATATTACTATCTTATAACAGCCCTATCACAGGGTGCACTCCACCTGCCAGAATAGGCTCAACAATGCATCATTCTTTCAATCTGTAGAGGTAAAACGTTGCATGTGAAAAAAATGTGTTGATGTGTTTTTTTTTTAAAAATCATGCATCAAAATGTTATATTTTTTGTAATTTTTGCATTAAAAATAAGTTGATAACACATCTGAAAATAAATGCCCAAATGAAAATGTGACCTTCTATGTACTAGCATGATAGCAAAGCAAATTCCTAAAAAAAATTGTGATAAAAAAAAAAAAAAAAGCCCTGAAACTAATTCATTTTCACAATAATTTACATCTCTCAAGTATTTTGAAGTAATATTTTTCTGTTATCCTTTAATTTGACCCAAAACTAATTTTTGGTTTGTAGATGATTAACTCTGCTGCCTCGACTCAACTCAACTTTGACTTACAGTATAAAAGCTTTTTACCCACATTTAACTATAGACCTACAGAAATCACAACAATAATTTTGAGTCGTTATAGTAATTAGGAGGTAATCAAATGAACCTGTATTTTAATATGTAAACTAAGCAGCAGTTGTCATTCTAGTTAAGGTTAATTTATAAATCAACCCACACAATACAGCAGGCAGACAATGAAAATTTATAGAAACTGTATTTGCTTGGACTGAAATCTATGGCGGTACTATGTGCTGAACAGGGATTTGGCTTCAGGAAAGCTCCTCAGTATTCAGATTGGGTCTGATCTTTCCTTTAAACAAGTGTCAAATAAATCTTCCTGTGCACGGAGGTGGGTTCAAATCTTCCAACACATCTGAAGATTAAAGATTTTCTTGAAACAACAGATAATATCATAAATTTTGGCCTCTCAGTCCCCTTCTGCCAGGATATGGCAATTTGTATAATAAGTATGCTGAGCCTTGAATATTTCTCAGTTAGACTGCAGGAAAGTGAAAGGAAAAGTATTTTCACAGATTTTTCAGAATAATAAGATTGCATGACATTGTGCAGTATTAAAGTGACTCATTGAGATGGACAATTTCTGCAGTGCAAACTTTCTGCAGAAGTCTAAAGAGACAATGAGAAGGCTGCAGGATGGAAACCGGAGGAGGAGACAGGGAGGGAGAGAGTGTCTTCAGTGTTTTATAGCCCTCAGGCTTTGTCTGGTTTCTATCTCCTCTGAGTTAGCTGGCTTCAAGAAGAAGCACAGATGATACACCGTGTGAGGCTTACATTTCCCATTACATTATGGAAGCGCTATGTAGGCATGTAGTAAAGCCGATTTATAAATTCTGGGGGTTTTATATAGACTACAATGGTGTCCTGAAATATTTTATTTCTTATTTTTGAGTCTGATGATAAATAAAAGCATTTGTGACTAATGTTAGATAGGATTAAAAATTCACAGGAGTTTCCTCCTGAAAGGTTTTTAAACTGTATTTGACAAAACTTAAGCTCTACAGCCCAGGGGTTCCTTTTGTCTCTGAGCTTCTCAGCTGCTGTAAGATCAGTAAGTCCCAGTTTACCTCCCGACTGAGAATCTGAAACCATTTTACATGTTCTCAACCACTATACACTTAGAAAAAGATCAGAACCCTGATTTATAAACCATGCGCTTAAACAAAGAATGCATACAGTATGCTATTTCCACCAGGCAAAACTGTTTTGTCATGCTTAGACCAAGCAGTATATTAAAGTCTCCAACGATTTATTCATAATCTTTATTCAGAAAATGTGAACCCAAAACCTCAACAAATCAAATTTATAAGACTACCATACATTTGAAGTGACTAAATATTTTCAGCTTTGAAAAACTGAAACAATGTTTCCAATGATAAATCACAACTGTTGTCTGTTCACTGACTTAAGAGATGAACATTGAGTGAAAGTGAGAATGAATGTTTGGAATTTACTCAGAATATAGACTGTTTTCCACCAAACAGTAAAAAATTTTTTGGTACCCGACATGATATGTTGATCTGACATCTGCACACCACTAGCAGAAAGCAGCTGCATCAATCAGCTTTCACACAGGATGAAAAGCCTCCTCTGGTTATTGCAGAGCTCATAAAAGTAGTTTCAGTTACTAGTTGAGCAGATTTGCAAAACCCAATCTTTAGAGCATCCCAGAATCACATCATGCCAATATATTCATAAAGAGCTGGCTTCCCTTGCTTATATTTCTCCCTAGCTTTAAGGTTTCTGGGTGAACAGGGTACACATTTCCAGCAATTCCCAGCCCCACACTCCTGTACACATACCCGCCTGAGAGCTGGACTGCATACTGTATACAGGCTTCACCCAGACATCACTGGGCTGTTCCGCTTGAGCTAATTCGCTTGCTCAAGGGCAACTACTCATCAAATGCACATGAAGTCTAAACCAGCATCTGCCTTGCCCTGAATATACACTTTTCCTCTTTGCTGCAAACTTTTACATCAGGTCCATCTTCTATGAATGTACAGAATTTTTCTTTAAATTCGATTTTGAATGTGCCTTTTATCATAAAGAACACATCATGAAATCTCAACTAACTTCAATAATATCAGGTTATAGGCCTTCCTTAAACTCCTGTTGTGAGCAGCACTGAGAGGAGAGCACTGAGTAGTTTAAATACCTAGAAACAGTCCTAATGATTTGCTGTATCCCATAATATTTCTTATACTTTTGACAAATAATCATAACTAATATTCTATGTTTTATAGACTAGATCTCAACGTAAACAATAGATATTCAACATTAATAAAAAAGACTGCACTAGTGCTGCTTTGGAGGTGTATTCTTTATAATATGCAAGCTGTACGTCTGTTGTTTACCTTGAGATTCTTGCCGCTCACAAAAATGAAAAATAAAACTCCACTTCGAGGAGCCCCACTGCATCGTTTGAATGGCCTCATACTGATTAATTGGTGGGGCTGGTTGTTGATCTTAAAGTAGAGTAAAGAAACAAAAGGTTTGCAGCCACAGGAACCCTTCTCCATCAACATGGAACAGAATACAGGTCTGTCTCAGAAAATTAGAATATTGTGATAAAGTTCTTTATTTCCTGTAATGCAATTAAAAAACATGAAATGTCATACATTGTGTATTCATTACAAATCAACTGAAAT